>JAANYP010005002.1:85121-182746 GCA_020465985.1 Centrapalus pauciflorus | reverse complement strand
AAGCAAACCAAGTTTACTTCACCAGTGTTATTGATAGAACGCTTGTCAGATTCAATCTTCCCACATTCCGATCAGTTCTGAAATTTCCAGCCAAAAACTCAAGGCATGACAGATTGAACTGGGATGAAGATGTAGAACCAGTCGAGCTTCATTACCACATTCTAACTCTTGGTTACAACAAACCGTTAGACAAACTCTCTCTATTTCAGGCAAGAGGCCTTCAAGGACACTTGTATTTTATGTTTAATATCATCAACAAGTGTTTGACGGGAATGAAAGCCGGTCTCGATTCTACTAGCACATCCGTTCTTCGTGCATTCCATGCTTGTGTGTTTGATAGACATTACGACTACGCTAAATTTGTCTGGCTTGAATTGAAGGATGTTGTGGAGGCTAATGGCACGCTACGAATAAGGAAGTTTGTTCCCATTCATAGATTCCTTTAGAATCCGATTAAGCGCTTCATAGAAAAGCACCTTTCTATTCAAAAGAGAAATCTGCAGGAGAATTCAAAAATATTCAAACTACGACACTTCAAAACTCATGAAGGGGATCCCACTGTAGAACAGATGGCCATTCCAATGGAACTTCTCATATATTCTGATGCTACAGAGGAGGTGGTGATTGCTTATAGGACTATATTTCATGCATCAATGGGACACCAAGAACCGGATGTCTCTACCCAAGGCGATTCCTTTTATAGTGGTGAGAGTGAGAGCATAGTCGAAGCAACTAAGATAGAATCTGACTCTGGAGAGAATGTAAGTAGTGAGGGGGAGAGTTCTGAAGCATCCGAGAGTGACAATTCAAAACTCAGTGAGGGACATCGTGGCAAAAAAAGGGAAATCAGATCAAAAATTTTTTAATGATCCAATAGCTCAATGTGAGGACCAATCTAAGGGAGTGGGAGGCTCGGAGGAAAATATAGGAGATGAGGGCGTTCCATCACCAAAAAAACACTCAGGCATCCCCTCAAAATGTCGACTCTCATCCGTTGGGAGCCGACAAAGTCGACGACCTCCCACCGTCGCCTGCACAACCCCAACATCACCACTCGGAGACCTCTCAACAGCTGTCCGTTTCACTTGCTCACGGAGAGAACCGAAATAATCTGCCACCACCTCATTCGGAAGTGGGAGGTATTGAAATAGGTTGACAACAGGCCCAGTTGACCTAATTCCATTCTACTGCACAAAATTTAGAGCCTATCCATCAAGACATAAACCAACCTGATATGACACATACACGATCACCATCTGTTGGTCTTTGTGACCAAGCCGGAACTTCTGGACCTGATGTCACACCTAGTGACACTGGAATGATGGAAGGAAGTCCTGTTGCGGCTAACATCACGCCAACCGCTGAAACAGGCCACACAGACTCACCATCTGTTGTGCCAACGGAGAATCTTCGTGACTCCAGTTACATTACCCGGGCACACATGGATGCATTCCAGTCTGCTCTCTCTGAAAAGGTCGACAATAACCATGCCGCTATCCGTAAACTCATTAAGGGTAAAGGCGAGGCAAATTCGACCTCCACGCCTTCTTCAACCCATGCTCGCCAAAGATCTGGAATTATATTTGAATAACCGGCAACAAAAGTTGATCTAAGAATCTTGGAGATCAAGGTCAACAACATTAATGACAATGTTGGATTACTTCTCTCCATTGTCACAGACCTTGTCTCCAAGGTTAAGTCTCTTGAACAAACGTGCCAGTCTCAGGCTACATCTCTTGAACGCAATCCTGATGATCATTGTTATCCTGAGGGGGAGAAACGTCAAAGAATGTCTGAGACAGGTTATGTAAAGTTGAATATAAGGGGAGCTTCAATTTCAGAATGCCCGGTATCTAGAAAAAAATAAAAGTGAGCAGGTAGTTCTAGAAGAAGCTTCAAATGCTTAAGTCATGTTCTGTGATTCTTTAGAAGAAGATTCTGAGCTTCAAATGACTATCTCTGATCACCACTTGCCTGAAGAGTTGCCACTTATAGGGGAGCTGAAGAAGACGCTTCAAAAGAGTTTAACCCAACTCCTCTGAGGATGATAGGAATCATTGTCCTTGAATCTGATGAAGAGGAACAAGAAGAAAAAGAGGTGATGTTCAAAAGGCTACTTGAGTATCAGTTTTTCTAGGGGAGGAAGGGGTTTCTCAAGAAGAGTTCACGTCTCAACTTGAAGCTGAAGAACCTTCCGATGACCTGGTCTTTATAAAAGAAATTTGGCTCCATCTCGTGTCTCTAGTATTCCAAAACCGAAACCAGTTTCAGAACCAGTGAATCCTTCAAGTCAATCTGAAAGATCTACTACCCCAAATGTTATAAAGGAGGTTGAACGTCTTTATCCAGAACGTTTGTTTCTTCTTCTTCAAAGCAGCAAGAGAAAGACAGACGTCACGCTCAAAAGTTAGATGCTCAATCTCTAAACTGGATAAGAAGAAGAGTGAGGAGTTTTTATATGGAGGAGAAGTTTGTAAAAGCGAAAATTATGCAAAAAACCATAAAAGTATTAAAAAATTTTGATTAAGTCCCTGTTTCATTTTCTTTTTTTGATAAGTCTCCAGACTGCGTAAACCTTTTAAATTCTCCCGTCCACCTGCTAGAGCAGGTTAACATACTTGAATCTATTTTGTAAAAACCACCAAAGTATAAAAATCTTTTCGATTAAGACCCCGATTAATTTTTTTGTTGTTATTATTATTAATATTTATTTATTTATGATAAAACTATTTATTTACGATTTTATTTTTTTTTTATTTAAGATTCAAAATTATTTTTTTATATTTACTTTGGATATGTATTTATCTTTATATTATAATTATATAATATATCATTGTTTATATAATATTATATATGAAATCTTTTGATTTTGAGCTTTTCAATATAATAAGACGAATCATTCTTATTTTTTTCAAACTTTTAGAAACCATGATTCCCCCGGTTTCATTTTCCGATAATAATAAATAGTTGTAACCATTTTCGTTCGAAAAAACGGAATGGATTACAGATTTTTCCGTTTGAAACGATAATCCATTACGTTTTTTGAAACAAAAATAACTACGCTAATTATTAATGGTTAAAACTTATAAGTGAATGAGCTCGTTGTTTTTTTTGATCGGAAAAAATCAAAATCAAAATAGCTATAGTTATTTTAGTTGATGGTTCATCATTTTTTGGATCGTCAATAAATAGTTGTAGCAATTTTCGTTTGGAAAAATAACATGAGTTGTAGTTTTATACAGTCAAAAGTTTAAAAATTGGAATAGATCATACTTTTATTAGTTTGAAATAGGGTCAATTACAAAAATAGAAACTACTTTATGCATTTTTATCATTTATAGAAATATTACTTATTTTTTAATTAATAGTATCAACTTTTATATTTTTTTATCATTTATAAAAAAACTTAAAAAAGTTGTTGCTATAAACGATAAAAAAATACAAAAGTTTATGCTATTAAGGATACAAAATACAAAAGTTGATGTTATTCATATAAAAAAGGGTTATTATTGAAAAAACCCCACAGACTTTCATGAAAATTGATCAAGTCACATAACTTTTTTTCCGAGTATTTAAGTCCCTAAACAAAGTTTTTCTTATTCAAAACTACATATTTTTATCTTACTATCTGCTTAACAGGTAAAACAATTAGTTACTCGAATATTTTTATATTAAAAAACCAACTTCCTTTACCAACTTTCAAGATTAAGTCACTGGACTTTCTTTATCCTTGTTTAGGTCACTGTACCGTTTATCGATTAGTGACCTGCTGAACAGGTCAAATATATAGTTTTGAATAAGACAAAAGTTTTATAACATGAGTTGTAGTTTTATACAGTCAAAAGTTTAAAAATTGGAATAGATCATACTTTTATTGATTTGAAATAGGGTCAATTACAAAAATAGAAACTACTTTATGCATTTTTATCATTTATAGAAATATTACTTATTTTTTAATTAATAGTATCAACTTTTATATTTTTTTATCATTTATAAAAAAACTTAAAAAAGTTGTTGCTATAAACGATAAAAAAAATACAAAAGTTAATGTTATTAAGGATACAAAATACAAAAGTTGATGTTGTTCATATAGAAAAGGGTTATTATTGAAAAAACCCCACAGACTTTCATGAAAATTGATTAAGTCACATAACTTTTTTCCGAGTATTTAAGTCCCTAAACAGAGTTTTTCTTATTCAAAACTACATATTTTTAACCTACTATCTGCTTAACAGGTAAAACAATTAGTTACTCGAATATTTTTATATAAAAAAACCAACTTCCTTTACCAACTTTCAAGATTAAGTCACTGGACTTTCTTTATCCTTGTTTAGGTCACTGTACCGTTTATCGATTAGTGACCTGCTGAACAGGTCAAATATATAGTTTTGAATAAGACAAAAGTTTTATAACATGAGTTGTAGTTTTATACAGTCAAAAGTTTAAAAATTGGAATAGATCATACTTTTATTGATTTGAAATAGGGTCAATTACAAAAATAGAAACTACTTTATGCATTTTTATCATTTATAGAAATATTACTTATTTTTTAATTAATAGTATCAACTTTTATATTTTTTTATCATTTATAAAAAAACTTAAAAAAGTTGTTGCTATAAACGATAAAAAAATACAAAAGTTAATGCTATTAAGGATACAAAATACAAAAGTTGATGTTATTCATATAAAAAAAGGGTTATTATTGAAAAAACCCCACAGACTTTCATGAAATTTGATTAAGTCACATAACTTTTTTTCCGAGTATTTAAGTCCCTAAACAAAGTTTTTCTTATTCAAAACTACATATTTTTAACCTACTATCTGCTTAACAGGTAAAACAATTAGTTACTCGAATATTTTTATATTAAAAAACCAACTTCCTTTACCAACTTTCAAGATTAAGTCACTGGACTTTCTTTATCCTTGTTTAGGTCACTGTACCGTTTATCGATTAGTGACCTGCTGAACAGGTCAAATATATAGTTTTGAATAAGACAAAAGTTTTATAACATGAGTTGTAGTTTTATACAGTCAAAAGTTTAAAAATTGGAATAGATCATACTTTTATTGATTTGAAATAGGGTCAATTACAAAAATAGAAACTACTTTATGCATTTTTATCATTTATAGAAATATTACTTATTTTTTAATTAATAGTATCAACTTTTATATTTTTTTATCATTTATAAAAAAACTTAAAAAAGTTGTTGCTATAAACGATAAAAAAATACAAAAGTTAATGCTATTAAGGATACAAAATACAAAAGTTGATGTTATTCATATAAAAAAGGGTTATTATTGAAAAAACCCCACAGACTTTCATGAAATTTGATTAAGTCACATAACTTTTTTTCCGAGTATTTAAGTCCCTAAACAAAGTTTTTCTTATTCAAAACTACATATTTTTAACCTACTATCTGCTTAACAGGTAAAACAATTAGTTACTCGAATATTTTTATATTAAAAAACCAACTTCCTTTACCAACTTTCAAGATTAAGTCACTGGACTTTCTTTATCCTTGTTTAGGTCACTGTACCGTTTATCGATTAATGACCTGCTGAACAGGTCAAATATATAGTTTTGAATAAGACAAAGAATTGTCTAGGGACTTAAACACTCGGGAAATAAGTATAGTGACTTAATCCATAAATTCATGAAAATTCATAGGGTTTTTTCAATATTAACCTTATAAAAAACACAAAAGTTGATGTTATTAATGATAAAAAAAATAAATAATGTTTCTATAAATGATAAAAAATCAAAAACTTGTTATTATTTTTAGTAATTGACCCTTTGAAATAGTTAAAAGTTAATTGAAGTTTTTTTAGTTAGGAGATTTATAAGACAAAATAATTTAATTTGAGGGACTTATAAGACAAAACAATTTAGTTGAGGGACTTAATCAGGAAAAAAAATCATAGATTTATAAAATACACATCAACAATTTGCAACCCGCTCATCAGGTTACCGGTAACGTTTTTTAGGAAAAAAAACACCAAATTCGTGACTTTTATTTGGTTTAGGGACTTATCAAACAAAAATGTCGAATGAGAGACTTAATAAAAAAAAACTTGTAGTTTGACCGTTTTTTGCGAAATTTTCCCTTTGCAAAATTGTTTGTGAAAAAGGTTAAGACTCTGAATGTTGACTTATTCTGGTCCACGGAAGGCTTAGAACAAAGAGAAAGAACTATCTACCTTTTGATGATCGGACATGCTGGAAAAAGGGAAAGTGAAGTCAGGTCTCGATTCAGAATCTCCTCAATCAAAAATGTTGGAATAGCTCAATATATCAGTATCCTTCATCAAACATTTGAGGTTGTCAGAAAAGATAAAGGAGTGTGGACATTTTCAGAAGCAGATTTTCCAAAACTATATCTACACGACCTAGAGTTCCTGTACCTTCATTTCTTGCACTTAAAAGAAAGCTCTCGTGTCCTCAGACAAGCCCCAAGGTGCATCATAAAATATCTGAGAAGAGCATTGATACTTTCTATGATATTTGACTTTCAAATGGCTCTTGAGGCACATCAAAGAAAAGTAAATCTCCTTGCTTCTCAACAATCCTGTCCGAACATTGAGCGAATGCCTGTCGGGAAAGTAGTTCAGCAACCATCTCTGGGTGTGGTCTTCGAAAACTCTCTAAAGGAGAAGAAACTTCTAAGGGTCGCTGATCTAAGTTGTAATATGATGGAACTTTGTAGTTGATCAGAAAGCCGCTTCTAAGTCGCATTGACAACATCAATGCAGCCTTACATCATGAAAGAGATAACTAGAAGTTGCTCACACTTAGGAGGTTTATCAGAGATGTAAATCTTCTGGTTCAGGACAAGCTTGAATTTCGTACGACTGTTAGGAGACTGGACGAGTACTTTGATACACGGAAGTTGGTTACCAACTTGAAGCCCTCTGATTCTTGATGCTGCTTAATCACAAAGGGGGAGATTGTTAGAGTTTTTTTTATTGTGATTAAGTTGTTGGGTTAATTCTGTAATAGTTAGAATCTTATGTTATTTCATTGCACTTTATTTCAAATATGTAAGAGGTTTATTTTGTAATTACCTCATAGTTGACTTTTGTATTTAAACCTTTTCTAGGGTTTTTGCAAGACAACTTTTCAATTGTATGTGTGTGAGATTGAGTGTGCCTTTTGCATTCTCTCACAAGTTTTAATACATTGATAATCATTTGGTTTAAAGATATACAGGGGGAGCAAAGCTAAACTAAAGGATTTCGTGATCGGTAGAAGAATCTAGGGGGTGAGAGAAATCAGAGAAAAGCTTCGAGAGCTTCAAAGTTTCAAAGCTTCAAGTGTTCCAAGTTAAAGCTTAAAGATGAACCTGGAAGTTGTCCAAGTCTAGAGTAAAGATCTTCAAAAGGGGAGATTGTTCATCAGAAGATAAAGTTTATCTTGAATGATCCAAACTTGATCACAAAGGGGGAGATTGTTAGACTTATTTTATTGTAATCTAGGATTCAATATGTAATAATTTAATATTAATGTCCAAATTTTGTAAGGGCTTATTAGTTGAGTCCATGGGCCTTGGCCTATTGGGGTTTTAATATTTAAAGGGTCTCCTAGGATTTTGTGTAACATCCTCGAATTCAATTACGGTGATTTAAGAAATATTTAGACAGGTAATTTATAAATAAGTTGAATTATGAGCAAAGATTATGTATTTGGGGATATTTAAAACTTAGTTGTTGTTTTAAGAAAATTTAAAAAGTTTAAGAACTTTGAAATGATTATTATGAATTATAAAAGTTAATAATGATAAATTTAAGAATAAATCAGTATTTTATGGAACCGGTTAAGTTGAGGGGTGAAATGTGCAAAATGGGAAAGATGGGAATAAAAAGGCCAAATGCCTTTTCATTCTCCAAATGCTCTCTCTCTCTACACTCTCTCTCTAGAAAAACACTCTCTACTTCTCTCTACGATATCTCACAAACCGACCGGCCGATTATCGAGATTTATACGTCATCGGAAAGATCTCGAGGAGTACAACAACAATCTACGGTTGGATTTTTGATTTCGTACGGATTAAGGTAAGAATCGACTCTTTTAAGATTTTGTGTTTCGGTTTTGAAGAACATAAGTTCGAATCTGTCATTTTTATGCGATTTAAAGCCGATTTTGCTTGAAATCTTGCAAGAATGAGATAGTATATGTGTAATAGAATCAAACCTAGGTATAATACTTGATATATTCATGATTTTAGGCTTTGAAATGAAGGATTTAAGTTGTAAAGATGAACAAACTCGAAAATACCAAGAACACAGTCGAAATGCAAGAACAAACTCGATTTTTGTACTAAATTCGAGCAGGAATTCGAGTTTGACACCATAGATTCGAATCTAAGGCCCTAGATTCGAATATGGTTCGAATCTACCCTTAGGAATTCGAGTTTAGTCATTAAATTCGAAGGAAATTCGAATTTAACCCCTGAAATTCGAGTTTAATGCCTAAAATTTAGAAATCTACTCTCTAAACTCGAGTATTTTGAATAAAACTCATAAATAACACATAAAATGACAAGAGTTATTCAAAGGACAAGGTGTGAACTTGAAATGGGTTCAAATTTAGTTGTAGTTCGAATTTGGACAAAGACCCGAAATGGGGAAAAATATTGCAAAACTTACGAAACTTGGTTTTATGGATTTAAACGGTTTTTGACTCGAAATATTGTTGTAATTAATATAACAGGTCCCTTGTGGTGTTGTTTAACCCACAGTGGGGTACTTGGTGGATTCGGTTGAAAGCCCGAGGAGAAATAAAATTGGTTAACATTTAATTACGCACCCACTGTGAGTACATATGATTTCGCATGTTTATATCTCCTTTATGATATTGCCTGCTGAGACATGTTGCTTCATTTTTTGTTTGGAATTCTACTAACTTGCGTAGATTTAGATGCACATTCTTATTTGATGCATGTCCGTTCGTTTGTTGTGCATCTAACGATGGACCGGTGGGTCGCATCCGTTACTCTGATGTTACTGCTCTATATGACGCTGGAGCTGGTCCCTCCAGGTCCGGTAGGCAGTATGTCATCCCCGATGTTATGTCTGTCTCAGATGGTTGGGTTTTCATACCGAGCATGGGGCTCGTAGGAGCGACGGCTCATGTGTGTCGTACTTTGTGTACGTGGAGAGTGCACGACGTGTGTCGTCGGTGCTACTCTTGTGGGCATCATAAGGATTTATAAAATGTGTAAATTTGTGTATTCACTAAGCCTTTGCTTATACCTCAGTTGTTGAATTTTTACAGGAAAGGGAAAGTCTACTGCTGGACCTTCTAGTTAGGTCATTTTGGGAAGATTTGGAAGACTTGGTACTACTTAATCGGTAATTATGATTTGAGACATTGTTGTAATATATTCTGGATGTTGTAATAATTTATTTGGGTGTGTAGACTTAGACTTGATACCTTATAGCACCATAGGGTGTTTGACACTGTTGCACTACTTTATTTCTGTATTTTAATGCTTCCGCACTTAATTTAGGTTATCAGATCATTATGTTATTGCTTGGTTGTGATAAATCCTGGGTGTTATGTAAATGGTGGTTTTGTTGTGGCAAGGGTGTCACACGAGATGGTATCAGAGCAGTAGTTTGAGATTCAAGTGTCCGTGAGGTCTTGATCTCAAACATTAGGTAATGATATGTAGTGGTTTAAGTAATGATCTGAACTAAGATAGGTTATGATCTAGTAATTATAAGTGATTGACTATCATACGGGACAAATGAGTGGTGTCTTTAAACTGATGACATGTTACTAAACAAGTTATGTGTTATTATTACAGAACATGTCTGGAGGAGGAATGACACCTGAAGAAACAAGAGAGATGATGCTAGCCATGATGGCTGAGCAGAATCGAATGATTCAAGATCAGTTTCGGGGGCGAGATGAGGCCAAAGCCAAAAGAAAAGAAGACAAGAGAAAAGAAAAGAGGGAATATGAAAGGGATTATGTTGTGGTAGACATAAACCTTAGGAATGAAGCGGAACACAAAGACAAGGGCAAGGAAAAAAAAATTGATTATGAAACTGGGATTGATGAGAATTACATGAATTATGTAATTAGATCATTCAAGGACTGGCAACCACCCACATTCTCTGGATCTCTGAGAATTGAGGAAGCAGAAATGTGGATTACAATTATGGAACAAATCTATAGGGAGATGAATTGTAAGGATGAGTATAAGGTATTTTTAGCTAAGGATCAATTGATTGGACAAGCTAAGGAATTGTGGGACCGTTGGGAAAAAGAATTGGGATCCAAGTTGATTGCTTCCTTTAGTTGGGAACAATTCAAGTTGTTGTTTAGTAGGCAATATGGTGAGCCTGATATCGTACCACATGTTAATCATGAAGAAAGAGCTATTGGAAAAATTGTAAAGTCTGGAGAAGATGAACTAAATGGACTATACTTGAGGTCAAGAACAAATAAACGTGATAGAAGTAAGAGATGTTGCCATTGTAATCAATTTGGACATAAGGCTAACAAATGTCCAATGAAGGCCGATGCTTGTTATAATTGTGGAAAAGTGGGCCATTTTAGCAGAAATTGCAAATTTCGACCAAAGAATTAGCATGTAATGATATTACATGATGAAACTATGAATGAAAAGTTCAACAAAGAGATGATATCTCTAAGATTGTGGTTATAACTTTTGGACGTTAATCCATAGAGTTAGAAGTGTACTTTAAAGATTCCATATGTAATATTTCATCGAAGTTCTATGATGCTGAAGTTAACATGAAATCGAGTGATATAAAGTTTTATTATTAATATAAGTATAATCATGTTTGTGAATGAAAATATTCGAGTATATAAATAGGCAGTAAATGAATAGCCAAGATGGACTTGGAAGCTTTGAATTGGAAGAGATGTTATAGATTTCTTAGAAACTTATGAATGAGTTGAGAAGTTGTAATAAAGTCTAAGTTTGACCATGATGGGTTAAAGAATTGGAACTAATCGTATTAGTATCATATGTGATATGTTTGAAGGATGGATCACAACTAGTAGTGTTTATCATAAAACAAAATAGCATCAACTTGTTTTAAAAGAAAACGGTAAGGTACATTGTATTGAATAATTTAAGCTTACAAAGGTTGTGGCTGAGAACACATGACACGAACTGTTCATGAGAATTTGATGTAGTTGGAGTCAAAGAGACTATTGCAATATTTGAAATATGTAAATTTTATAACAGAAAGGAAAGTAATTCAAGCATTTCTGAGAAAGCGAACAAAGGTATGAGAATACGTGACTTGTGTTAATATTGAATGGGATTTGGAATATGCAATGCGAAGTATAATTTAAGAAATATATGTGAATTATAATTGATCGGAAGAGGGATATAATATATAATGAAATGGAAATTTGATTAAACAATAAAAAAAGTTTAAAGAGACTTTGGACACTAGGGAAATTGCTTATACAGCAAAGAAAAGTCTAGTACTACGATTCGGAATCTAAGGATGATTCGGAGGTGATCATGAGTTCTGTTTGATTTTGGGTGTCGATCAATTATTTGTATCTACTGCTTTTGCTCAACAAGTTTAAATACCTTGATCTAAGTTGTCTATTGTGATTGATGTTGAAATTGCTAAGTAACACATTAGTTAGCGTAGATCATGTGTATCATGATTGTACTTTAGTGATTGAGGAGGTAGTACTCAATCCTGACTTGATTTCAATAGAGATCGGTGATTTGATACGATAATTAGAAAGAACTTATTAAATATATGTGACAAGACGCATGTAGTTTGCAATGAAGGAATAATAAAGATAACTACGCCGAAAGGAGGCGAGAGAATTGTATATATGAGTATTGGAGAAGTGGGGATCAATGTCTAATGATGATTGTTAGGTCCCGAAAGCTGATTGCTTAGGGTTGTGAGTTTTGTTTGGTATAGGCTATTGATACCAAGACTGAAGAGAAAACTGTGGCCGATGCGCCTGTTGTCCCAAATGTTTCCATATGTGTTTCTGGAAGACTTGTCTGATGTGCCACTTGAAAGACAAGTGAAAATTTGTGTTGACTTGATCCCTGGAGTTTCTCCAATAGCTTGTTGTTCGTATCGGTATGCATCTACTGAAAGGTAAGATATGATGAAGCAACTTCAGAAGTTGTCAGATAGGGGCTTTGTAGATTGAGTTCTCTGCCATGTGGAGCCCGATAGTGTTTATGAATCAAAAGATGTCACAATGAGAATGTGCATAGATTCACATGATTTGAACAAATTGACTATAAGTATCCGCTGCCAGGAATTGATGATTATTTCGATTAGCTGCATGAGAGCTAATTATTTTTCTAAGATTGATCTACGAATGGGATATGATTAGTTGAGGTCCGAAGAAGGAATGTACTGAAAATGGCTTTCAGGGATAATTATGAGCACTACGAGTAATTAGTTATGGACATTATGAATATGGATTTGTATATCAATGTTGGAGGAATCGGTAATTGTAATTATCGATGATATTTTGGTGTAAGTCTAAAGCTGAATATGTCAAATCGTGAGTTTTGATTACAATAGGTTATATTTTGTAGTATGTGATTCTGGAGTTGAGATCTCGGAGGATTCCGCTAAAAGTGGAGGGATTGAGAATTTGGAAGCTGTTTCGCGGTATTACAGATTTAAGAAATTTTCTACGATTAATAAATTGTAGACATGCTGATTTAAATTGGTATGTATATACCAACTTGAGAAAGTTATTATTGGAAAAACTTGCACAGATTTGCGTGAGTAAGGTTATTATTTTTATGGTACTCTAGAATCGATTATGTTTGATTAGAAGAGTCGTTTCATTTTTCAACTATTGGTTTGCTTTACAAGTGGGATTAGGAACACATATAGCTATGAGTATAGCTTACTAACCCCGACAGATGGTCAAAATGAATGGACTATTTTCACATTGGAATATATAATGAGATCATACATTCTGGATTTAAGTACCAACAGAAAAGATCAATTGTTTTGATAGAATTTTCGTATAACACTAGTTATCATGTTAAAAATCAAGAAAACACTGTTTACAGTTTTGTACGTGAGGAAATGTAGAACGCTTACGTGTTGGAATGAAATTGAAAGGACTCTGATTGCTGAGTCTGTGATATGAAAGAAGAGTTATAATGATGAGACACCTAAACCAATCAGTTTTGAGGGAAACGATGTAGTATATTTGTTAGTATCACCGATGAGGTGTACTACTTGTTTTGAAAAAGGGATAAAATTAGCACTTAGGTGAGTTGGTTCATTGAGAATAACAGAAAAGTTAGGAATCTGTTATCTCATTTGGAATTATTTAAGGAAATGTCGAAATAGCACTTAGTGCTTTATTGGAAAAGTTTTATGTAATCTTCACAACTGGTAACGAAGATTAGGCTGATTATACTGAATTAGAAATCATGAAGGGTTAGTATATTTTAAAAAGTCGAAATATATTATGAATATTGTGGTAATGAAGAATAAGGAACAAAGAGATTAAAATAGTATTGATACGTTGGAAGCATCACAAAGGAGTAGACCATACTTGGGAGACAAAAGTCGATACGTTGAAAAAGTATAAGTATGTATTCGAATCCAAATAAACTTCGAGGACGAAGTTTGAGCGTGGTGGAGCCCATGTTGTAACATCCTCGAATTCAATTACGGTGATTTAAGAAATATTTAGACAGGTAATTTATAAATAAGTTGAATTATGAGCAAAGATTATGTATTTGGGGATATTTAAAACTTAGTTGTTGTTTTAAGAAAATTTAAAAAGTTTAAGAACTTTGAAATGATTATTATGAATTATAAAAGTTAATAATGATAAATTTAAGAATAAATCAGTATTTTATGGAACCGGTTAAGTTGAGGGGTGAAATGTGCAAAATGGGAAAGATGGGAATAAAAAGGTCAAATGCCTTTTCATTCTCCAAATGCTCTCTCTCTCTACACTCTCTCTCTAGAAAAACACTCTCTACTTCTCTCTACGATATCTCACAAACCGACCGGCCGATTATCGAGATTTATACGTCATCGGAAAGATCTCGAGGAGTACAACAACAATCTACGGTTGGATTTTTGATTTCGTATGGATTAAGGTAAGAATCGACTCTTTTAAGATTTTGTGTTTCGGTTTTGAAGAACATAAGTTCGAATCTGTCATTTTTATGCGATTTAGAGCCGATTTTGCTTGAGTTTTAGCTAGAATATGATAGTATATGTGTAATAGAATCAAACCTAGGTATAATACTTGATATATTCATGATTTTAGGCTTTGAAATGAAGGATTTAAGTTGTAAATATGAACAAACTCGAAAATACCAAGAACACAGTCGAAATGCAAGAACAAACTCGATTTTTGTACTAAATTCAAGCAGGAATTCGAGTTTGACACCATAGATTCGAATCTAAGGCCCTAGATTCGAATATGGTTCGAATCTACCGTTAGGAATTCGAGTTTAGTCATTAAATTCAAAGGAAATTCGAATTTAACCCCTGAAATTCGAGTTTAATGCCTAAAATTTAGAAATCTACTCTCTAAACTCGAGTATTTTGAATAAAACTCATAAATAACACATAAAATGACAAGAGTTATTCAAAGGACAAGGTGTGAACTTGAAATGGGTTCAAATTTAGTTGTAGTTTGAATTTGGACAAAGACCCGAAATGGGGAAAAATATTGCAAAACTTACGAAACTTGGTTTTATGGATTTAAATGGTTTTTGACTCGAAATATTGTTGTAATTAATAAAACAGGTCCCTTGTGGTGTTGTTTAACCCACAGAGGGGTACTTGGTGGATCCGGTTGAAAGCCCGAGGAGAAATAAAATTGGTTAACATTTAATTACGCACCCACTGTGAGTACATATGATTTCGCATGTTTATATCTGCTTTATGATTGCTATTGCCTGCTGAGACATGTTGCTTCATTTTTTGTTTGGAATTCTACTAACTTGCGTAGATTTAGATGCACATTCTTATTTGATGCATGTCCGTTCGTTTGTTGTGCATCTAACGATGGACCGGTGGGTCGCATCCGTTACTCTGATGTTACTGCTCTATATGACGCTGGAGCTGATCCCTCCAGGTCCGGTAGGCAGTATGTCATCCCCGATGTTATGTCTGTCTCAGATGGTTGGGTTTTCATACCGAGCATGGGGCTCGTAGGAGCGACGGCTCATGTGTGTCGTACTTTGTGTACGTGGAGAGTGCACGACGTGTGTCGTCGGTGCTACTCTTGTGGGCATCATAAGGATTTATAAAATGTGTAAATCTGTGTATTCACTAAGCCTTTGCTTATACCTCAGTTGTTGAATTTTTACAGGAAAGGGAAAGTCTACTGCTGGACCTTCTAGTTAGGTCATTTTGGGAAGATTTGGAAGACTTGGTACTACTTAATCGGTAATTATGATTTGAGACATTGTTGTAATATATTCTGGATGTTGTAATAATTTATTTGGGTGTGTAGACTTAGACTTGATACCTTATAGCACCATAGGGTGTTTGACACTGTTGCACTACTTTATTTCTGTATTTTAATGCTTCCGCACTTAATTTAGGTTATCAGATCATTATGTTATTGCTTGGTTGTGATAAATACTGGGTGTTATGTAAATGGTGGTTTTGTTGTGGCAAGGGTGTCACATTTTGTGTGTGAAACTCAAGGTAGCTCAAGATGAAAAAGTGTGTAGTCGTCTTGCTTGAAAGAGAGAAAACCTTTGTTCATTGTTTTTCATCTTTGAAGGTTAATCTAACTATTCGGCTATCCTTGTATTTATTCATTTTGTTCGTTGTTATGCTTGATTTATTTGGGACTAACACTCATATTTTTTGTGTAGTGGTTCTGCTTTATACGTACGGTATTATATAGATCTTAGTCCTTTGATTAGGAACTTGTGTGAATCGATCTACTTTAACATTGGACTCTTAATGATTGACTTTGGTGTTCCTTTGTTAATGTGTTCTCATAATAATGAAAGAATACCAGATGCTAAACAAAGCATGTTGATTCTATCCAGTTCCTTATCTAATGACTTAGTATCTATACTTTCATCAACTGATCGGTATCTTACAAGATTTAATGGCCAATACTTCAAATATCGAACAAAAACCACCGAACCCTCAACCAAACATCTGAATACACCCATTGACCAAATATTCCATTCTGCATGCTGGTTGCCTTTCGAGGAAAACAACTAGCAATGGGACACAACGTCCTTTAAAACAAAAACCCGTACCAATCTTATGGAAGAGATCCTTAAATGCCACCCTCTCTACCATGTTCTATCCGAAGCCTATCACATACCTCACGTTTACCTACAACAATTCTGGCACCATCTGGCATTTCATAGCGAAGCAAACCAACTTTACTTCACAAATGTTATTGATAGAATAAATGTCAGATTCAATCTCCCTACATTCCGATCAAATCTGAAGTTCCTAACGAAAAACTTAAGGCATGACAGACAGAACTGGGATGAAGATGTAGAACCAGTCGAGCTTCGTTACCACATCCTGACTCCTGGTTACAACAAACAGTTAGACAAACTCTATCTATTTCAGGCAAAGGCCTTCAAGGACACCGATACTTTTTGTTTAATATCATCAACAAGTGTCTGACGGGAAAGAAAGTCGGTCTCGATTCTGCTAGCACATCTGTTCTTCGTGCATTTCATGCGTGTGCATTCGATAGACATTACCACTACGCTAAATTTGTCTGGCTTGAACTGAAGGATGTTGTGGAGGCTAAAGGCTTGCTACGAAAAGTAAGGAAGTTTGTTCCATTTTAGATTTTCATCCAAAATCTGATTAAGCACTTCATGGAAAAACATCCTTCTATTCAAAAGAGAAATCAGCATGAGAATTACAACATATTAAAACAGCAATTTTTCAAAACTCATGAAGGGGATCCCACTGTAGAACAGATGACTATTCCAATGGAACTTCTAAGATATTTTGATGCTACAAAGGAGGTGGTGATTGCTTATAGAAATAAATTCCATGCGCCAATGGGACACCATGAACCGGATGTCTTTACCCAAGGCGATTCCTCTAATAGTGGTGAGAGTGAAAAAATAAGCATAGCCGAAGCAAGTCAGACAGATGCTGACTCTGGAGAGAATGTAAGTAGTGAGGGGGAGAATTCCGAAGCATTTGAGAGTGAAAACACTAAACACGGTGAGGGGAGTGTTTAACATCACTTTAAATTTTTGTATTTGACATAATAATGTAATTTTAATTACATTATTTATAATGTAAATTAAGTTAATTAATAAAAGACTGATTAAGTTAATTATGTGTTATATTATAGTATAAAGTTTAAATATTAAAAGAAAGAGATGACCAAAAGTTTGGTGGTCAAAATTGAAAGAAATGAAACTTGAGATAATATAAATACCCAAAAATGAGATTGATTGCTCATTTCTCCAAACAATTTTCTGCTCTCTCTCTCTCTCTCTCTCTCTCTCTCTCTCTCTCTCTCTCTCTCTCTCTTTCAAATACACGGTTCTTCTTCTTCATCTTCACCAAATTCATCAATTTTGCAACAAAATTCAGATATTAAGCCAAGGAAATTACAAACAAACATCAAGCATCCAGAGTCTACAAGATTTCAAGGTAAATACATACTTAAAATTTGTTATTTGTTCTAAATTGATGCTCATGACTGCTGTGGTTTTATGAACCTTAAAATCAGTTTCTAAAACATCAAATTAAGTCAAGTTTAGTGTTGTATGTTTAAATTTAAGGAATGCATGTCACTCTTATGTGTTTAATTGAACATAGTAGCAATTTGAAGCCTTAATTCATATTTCAAAAGTTAAGAATCTGAAACTCGAAATGGTTAATGTCCAAGCTGATTTCATTTCTGTTTTGCCGTAAATGGATGGCCAAGAAGGCTAATTGGCCTTCGACTTTGGCTTGATTTCATTTGTGTGAGTATTGTTCAACAAATAGAAGCATATAATAATCTTATTTTTGATATTGTTGTTGCTGGAAATAAGTAAAAACGGAATGGAAAATGAATGTGCAGCCTTTTCATACATATATATTCATACATGAGTCAAATTAAAGAAGGGATTAAAACATATGTGTGTGAGTGATCATTTAAATAGCAACAAAGATTCATAAAAAACGTATAGATTAGTATTATATTAAAGTATAGGAACCTATGTGTGTGATCACGTATAAATAGGCATCAAGGATCATGTTTATAATCAATCTATATATATATACATTAAGGCACAAGATAATGTTTAAAGAATACAAAGTTTATGGTAATAATTCTTGGTTTATATACAAAGGGATTTTAATTTTAAATTCATTCTTAAACATATGAATCTGTGAACTGGATGATAAAATACATTGGAAAGCATATTATGTTCCTAATGTCTAATAAGTAATACCATGATCATGTACATGCTTAATTAATTCATGTGCAACCTTATGAAAATATGGTCATCAAATAAACACATGGCATGTTTTTTATAGATATCCTTTCATGAGAATTCAAGTGAGCAAATGAAAACTTAACTGACTTAAAAGTTACACATGTCCATGAAAAAGGACATACATACATATGAGTTATCATAATCATGTCAATTAAAGTTCGAAGCTTAATGATGATTCACAAAGTTAAATGTGACATGATAAGCAATAAAACCTTTTAAGCTAATGTTTGTGTGAATGTTAAACTCTGGACAGGTTCAGAATTATCTGAACAAAGTAATAAAAGTTAAAGTACTGAAAAGTGGGTCAAAGTTTGTAAAGCCGAGCTAAGTCCAGAAAGTCAAAGTCTAAAATAAAATCCAGAGATAACTCAAGTGGTGGAGTAATCCGCTTGATAAAGTCAACAGCTCAGTCTAATTCAGTAAACAGTGAGTTATAGATATTCAGTTTTACATGTTTGATTCTGGTAGAGACATATTGTTGTTCATAGCTTAATTGGCATTCATTTATGCTCAGCTGGATTGTGACATGTGCTCATTATGGTTCGGTGATGCCCTGTGGATCATGATAGCTATTTGATAGATCATCCTACACACATTGTATTTACAGTTCATTTCAGTTATTATTACAAACTAATATTGCTATCATCACATTGCTTATTTATGCTTATCATCGTTGCTTGCATCACTGCCTTATGATTTCAGCTCAGCATATTTAGCATTGTTGGTCTATTGTTCTAGACCTTGCTTATGTCACTAGTTCTATTAAACTTGGTAGTTGTTTACTCTGATGCTCCCCCCACATAGTTTGCTGGTAGCTAGCCCAGCATTGAGTGGATAGCTTCTACTAAAAGCGTGAGCATGGCTGGACATCATCCTACTCTTATTACTATGTCTCGTCCTTGTGTGGCTGTTGGCGGCAGTCAAGTTATATCACGTTATACCCATATTCCGCCTTATTGTATTGCATGTATTCTGATAAATCTATAATCTCACTAAGCCTTGCTAATAGTTGTTGTATAATCTCAAACATTTGCTGGGGAGTCGTGTTGTTAAGGATATCACCTGATCCTAACATCTTTACTGAAAATAAAAATCACGTAACTTTCAGTTTATAGACTTATAGCTATGTAACCCTACCCCCATCCTAACAGTCTGTACATCTTATCTCAGTTCAAACCACTTAAATGATTGATACTTATGTATTGCTTCAGTTTGAGATCAAGTATTACCCACATAATACTTGATTCACTCAAACTATGGGCTCTGATACCATCCTATGACCTGTGGGTTATGTGCCCATAGTTTGAGTGAATTAAGAATTATGTGGGTAATACTTGATCTCAAACTGAAGCAATACATAATCAAACATTTAGGTGGTTTGAACTGAGATAGGATGTATAGACTGTTAGGATGGTGATAATGGTACATAGCTATAAGTCTATAAACTGAAAGTTACGTGATTTTTATTTTCAGTAAAGATGTCAGGTGTGACATCCTCGGATTTAAATTATTGTATTTAAAGTTATTAAGTTTAAATTTGTAATTTAAGTTGAATTATGAAAGTTGGTACGAAGTTTTGGATTAATTATAAAGTCGGTTGCATATTATGGAAATTTAGAATTTTAAAATTATTAAGTGAAAATGATTATTTAAATTATTAAGATAATAAATGAAAGATAGAATTCTTTTATCTTATAAAATCAGTATTTAATGGAACCGGTTAAATTGAGGGACTAAAAGTGCTAAAGATGGAAATTTGGAATAAAAGGGGGGAAACGAGTTATTTCAATTCATTTGAAACAAAACTCTCTCTCTCTCTAAAAATCTCACCTCTCGGCTCTCTCTCTCTCTACAAAGTAAGATTATCAAAACTTGGATTTGAAGTCTGAAAAATTGGAATCAAGGTTGCAAACGAGGAACTATTACTACTGTAATTGAAAATTTGAGGTAAAGATTCTTTATATTTCGAATTTGGAGGCATTTTGAGTTTGGTTTTATTCAAATCCGAATCAGAGATTCGGAGTAGTAGATGTTGTTGCATGTGTTATATTATTATGGATTTGTCTAAATCGAGTATATAAGATGCTATGTACAAAATTTCAGCTTCTAATTCAACCTGAAAGAATGACTTTTAGAAATTTAGTGTGTGTTCTTAGTATGTGTTCGACGGTTGAACAAAAAGGATCAAAAAGGAGTGAGTTTGGCATGTAAAGGTGTTAATAATAGTGTTAAAATGGTTGTAATCAAGTGTATTTTAGTTGGTGTAAGTTATTTCACGTATTGAATTAGTACCAAAAATGACTTGGATTAAATCTGGAAAATATCAAGACTGCACCAATATGAACTCGGATGTCCGAATTCGGATCTGGCAGGAACTCGGATCCGGACCGAATTCGGACAGGATCCGAAATGTTGATGTTCAAAATTAGCAAAATAATTTCTAAGTGTTGAAATTTCGGTTGAGGCTCAAATTCGGATGGGGTCCGAAATTCGCAATGGTCCGAATTGGGACCTAATGGGGTCCGAACTAATGGGGTCCGAAATTAACATTATCCGAACCTAATGTGGGGACCGAATTCGGGTCCGAATTCGGACAAGGATCCGAATTGGGGTCAAAATTTTGCAAAACTTATAAAAATTTGGTTTTATAGAATCAAACAGTTATTGACACGAAGTGTTGTTACAACTGACTTACAGGTCCCTTGTGGTGTTGTTTAACCCACAGTGGGGTACTTTGTGGATCCGGTTGAAAGCCCGATGTGAATTCAATTTTCTAGCAATTCATACAACATAACACAATTCATATGAACAATTATCAATCCAACACATTATATTGAATGATTAAAGAGAGAAATATTACATTGAGTTCTTGGCTATCTTGGACAGCAATCTTCTTCTCTCTCTACTGTTCTAACCGTGTATTTTTGTGTAATCTTCGATTCATTATAGCATGCGTAGCATACATTTCTATTTATACACAATACACAAGTATTGTGTATTTACACATATAACCCCTAATCTATTGAGTATTTACAAATATATGCAATATAATTGTTTCATCTCTATTATTTATTCCCAACATTCTCCCCCTTAGAGATGAACACAATTATTAAAGTAATATTCATTTCAGCTCTACAAATATTGTCCCTAACAATCTCCCCCTTAGAGATGAAATCAATTTTCTGATAAAAGATCATTTCAGGGACTTTTTCGTGAATATTCTTCTTTTCTCTGATCTCTGAATCTTCTTCTTTTCTTTATTTGACTCTCTCTGATCTTCACATATCTTCTTCTCTGATCTTCTCTTTTCTTGTATTTTCTTGTAAGTACACTCCCCCTTGAATCCTGAATAGCTTTTTAATTCTCTCCCTTGATCAATTGTCTTCAGTTGATTTCAAACTACTCAACAGTTGTTTTCTAGAAATTCAGCTTTTCTCCCCCTCATGATGATCATAAAAAAAATTATGAACATCATGCAAAAACTACAGAAACATTAATTCAATGAAATTACAGTAGAAGAAATACAACAACAATTACAACTCAGAAATTATTACAAATTGATTTTCTCCCCCTTAAACTGATATCTCTCTCCCTATACAAAGCAGATTTATCTCACCCCCTCAAAAAGTTCACTCCCCCTCGAATTGATACTATAACTTTTTAGAACAAAAACAAAGCTTTTCAACTTTGGGAAAGTGAATCATATTCATTTTGTGAGATAACGAGTCCAGGTCCACATAGGATTCCTGTTTACACAATAGACAAAATCTATGTGACCTACGTTCAGCGCTGGCATGATAGTAACACTGGTAGGATTTCCAAATAGTCATCGTGAAATCCTTTATCATGAAAGAATCACTCTTATTTGTTCCGGCTTAGTCACTTTGGACTAGCAGTTTATAGTCACGCAGACTGTTAGACTCGATGTGTCCTAAAAGAGTATATAATCAGCTCTAGACACAATGTGCATCAAATGAAGTTGGAGACCGGAGCAACTGTCTTCCTTGTTTCAATATCAATAATATCCAAATGATATATCGATAGAAATGTGTTATATCTCCGTGATTATTGAAACAGAAATCTTTTGAGAGATAACTGAGTAGTTGGTGGGGTTAAGTGCATGCGTCACTGGGTCCATGACGTCTTTTTCAATATCAAGTCGCCTAGGGCTTGATAGATTATGTGGATTACCCAGCAGACACAGTGTTGGTAGGATTTTATTTTCTTCAAATCCTTTCTCAACACTCAGCTCTCAGCATTTTTCAACTAAGCTCCCTCCGGCTCACTTTTAAGAAATGAATTCAGTCAGCTTTATAGCAAAAGCATGATCTGATGCACCACCATCTCCTTTCAATATCAATATCCCTCTCATTTACATTTTATCTCTGCTCGACCCTGTCAGTATCCCGTGATAACTGACACTTCTCAACTAATAAACCTAAAGAACCCTCACCCACACAAACTATAGATGGTTTGCTCCTTGGGTAGGTCTTCCGGTTCTGGATAGACCATAGAAGCGAAATTTATGCCTATCACTCAGATTGGTGCATAATCGGAGTCAGCAGAAAGATTTTCAGCTTTGAAGCTCAAGAGATATCAGAGAGATTATTTTCAAATAATATGGGAGATATCATAATGAAATAGAAAATCTGATATATGATATGAAAAGAACCAGACTTTCTTGAAAGAATTAGCATTTGGGAGATAACGGGAGAATCCAGTATAAATTGGAAGAGTTATAACAAAGAGAATCTCAGAAGAAATGAGATTATGAAAATCAAAGAGATTAGATCAATTAATCTCAATGATAGATTCAGAGATTCATAAAAATATTTCTTTTCAGCTCAAAAACTCTTTTTATGTGTGTGTCAAATATTTTCGTGAAAAGTCACACATAGTTTTGAAAAATGTCATCGTCAAAGTGCATCTGAAACTCCCCCTAGAAATAAGCACACACAGTTAGTCAACTCATAAAAATGAAATCAGGAGCAAAAAATTATAAAAATAAAACTCCCTCTAAATCAATGCAGCTTTAGAGTTGAATTCAGGGCAGGAATTCCAGAAATATTTGTCTTTCAGACTCGGGTTCTAATCTGAAGTGATTAGAAGCCATTTGTCGCATAAGCTTGGGTTTCAGTCTGAAGTAACTGAAAACCATTGTCTCTGGTTCATTGAAGTTCGGGTTCTAGTTTGAATTAAACTAGAAACCAATTTTGAGTTGAAGCACGAGTCTTGACCTGAAGTAATCAAGAGCCTATTGAAATGAAGAACGGGTCCTTATCTGAAATGATAAGAAACCTATAACCTGCAAAATTTAAGATGTCTTTGGTATCCAAACAGATTTGGATCCAGACTTGTTAGCGCTCTTGGGTACCCATTTCAAAACAGGTTTTGGTACCCACTTGTACTTGGGTTTAGGTACCCATTGCATGTTATAACTATCAGCTTCTCTTTCAAACGCAGAAAACAAATTTCTTTGAGTATGAGAAAAATTGAATATCTGAATTTCTAGAGAAACTTGAATTTGAATGATCAGACTTTTGCGAACTCTTCTTTTTGAAAAACTGTCCGGTTCTTGCCTGTTTCTGATAATACTTGGTATTTTTCTGTGAATTTGTTTTCTGATTAGAATGACCAGTATTTTCAGAAACTTTAAGAAAATTTGACTTCGAAGATTCACCGGTGTAAATCTTGACCGGAAGTTGTTCAACAATTTTATCTTTGCCGCTGTGTATCTTTAACAGATACTTAAGTTTAAGATCTGAAGAAGAATCAAACTTAGCAGAGTTAGTTAGATTCACTTCACTTTCAGAAGACAAACCAGAGTGATCAACATTGGATTTTAAACACACTGAAGAAGGGGTCTTAACCTTTGACTCAGTTGACGAAGTAAACACATGTAATTGTTTTGTAAGATGAAGTATCTGTTGGTACACCCTGTGTGACGATAGCAGTCTAATCGATCTACGTTATGATTTAAGTAATATTCTGAGTTATCCAGTAATTTGATATATATGTTTAAAATGTGTTTGTCTGTTATTGATTGTGTGTTTGAACTTGATGTAACATATTACAAGAAGTTCAAACATAAAAGTCAAAGAGTATGTCAAACATAAGTTAAATCATAAGTTTCATCACGTAAGTGTTTAAATGTATTGGCTAGATTCGAATAGGTTAAGGAAGACATTCGAATCTGTGATAGATTCGAATGTATCCTTAGATTCGAATAGGTTAGATTCGAATCTGTCAGATGGACAGATTCGAATGAGGCCTTAGGCCAGATTCGAGGTTGGTCCACAACAGACTCGAATCAGGGCCTATAATTAGGGATAGACTCGAATGATTAGGAGACCTTTGGCAGAATTCGTGAGGAATTAAGCAATAGGCGATCTCGAGTTTATCAGCTAGGTGAGTGCCGTTTCGGAGAGAATTAGTTCGTAGGATCGTTCGTGTGTCGTTCGTTCAGCGTCTAATAGTCTCCGTGTTTCCGTTGGTTGAGAGTTGTCCGTCTGACCGTAAACGAGGATTCCGCACTCGTTCACGGATCCGCGTCTAGATAGATCTGTCAGTGGTAGACCTTTCAAGTGGTATCAGAGCCTACGGAGTGTTCGTGGTGTTCTTCGTGTTCATCAGAAACATTCTAGGTTTCTTGACGCTAGTTGGACGGTTTTTCTCTCAAAAACGTGTTTTTGGGCTGAGCAAATTCATATTCGGGAAACACTTTGTGGTTTTTCACGTTTTTGGTCGAAATCATTATTTTTCGTTTGAAAAATAGTGATTTAATCCGTAAAACGTCAAAAAATCAAAGTGTTAGCCGTTTTTCGAGTTTGCGGCGCTCGAATCTATAGGAGTAATTAGGGTTTTTCTTTATTTTCGAGTCTAACCAAAATACGCTCCTATCGAGTCAATTTCAGTCAGTTTCGAGTCTGTGGTGTGTCGAATCTGTTAAT
This sequence comes from Centrapalus pauciflorus, assembly GCA_020465985.1. Classification (NCBI taxonomy): domain Eukaryota; kingdom Viridiplantae; phylum Streptophyta; class Magnoliopsida; order Asterales; family Asteraceae; genus Centrapalus; species Centrapalus pauciflorus. The sequence continues at coordinate 157,341 of JAANYP010005002.1, read as the reverse complement.
TCATTCGAATTGGATCTCGAGTCTATATTCTTTCGAGTTTGTTTCGAGTTTATTACTGTTTCGAGTCTGAGCTTCGAATCTGCTGATTTTCGATTCTGTTTGTGCCTTCGATTCTAAGGGTCCTCGAGTCTAGGGGTTCTTCGATTCTGACATATCTTCGATTCTAAGGGATTGTTCGAATCTGACATTATTTCGAATCTACTTGACTTTTAAGACTTAATCGAATTTAATTTCAAAAGATTAAATATTAATTAGTTTCAAATCTATCTAGATTCCAATAAGTTAATTTAAATCAGTTTCTAATTAAATTAATTAAGTTCAAATTCAAATTCTTTCAGAAAAGATGTCGAACCTTCAGAAATTCCTTGAAATGGATCACGAAGTTGGGAAGGCCAATGCACCACCTAAGCTGATGAAAGTTGAGGATTACTACTGGTGGAAGGATAGATTCACTGATTTTGTACGATTCAACGACATGCGCATGTGGGTGTGCATAGATGAAGGGTACATTCCACCAGTATCTGAGGTAGAAGGCCGTCAAAAGGTTCTGTCATATCAAATGATGAAAGAAGATGACAAGAAACTATTTGAAGCCGAAAACAAAGCTTTCTCTATTATCCGAATGGCGTTACCTCAAGATATCTTGCACACATTTCGGACTCAGAGGACGTCGAAAGAGCTTTGGGAGTCTCTTCAGAAACGGTGTGAGGGTAATCCACGGGTACGTAGAAAGCGTACTGAGCTGTTGACCCAACAGTTTGCAATCTTCAAGGCTCTTAAGGATGAACAGTTGGATGATATTATCACACGATTTTATCATCTGATAACAGAGCTTGAAAGTCATGGCATTGAGTACTCGGACAGTGACAAGAACAATAAGCTTCTTGATGCCCTACCAGCCAAATGGGCTATGTATGTGGCTATGATTAAGCTGAATGAAGATAAGTACTATGCTCAATCACTGGATGACATCGTGGGAACGTTGAGGGCATATCACTTCGAAATGATAAAGGCTGAGACTGATTATGAGCAAGTCCAAAATCCGGCTATGTATTTTGGAAAGACATCAAAATCATCAGTGACAGCTGATCAGAAGAGTGCTACAGCGTTTTTCACCGGAGAAACGTCATCGCCACCAGAGTCCGAAGACTCAATCAATCGCGCGTTCTTAGGGTTAGGAAGATCGGAAGAACCGCAACCTCAAGTCCAACAGGCATCGACCAGTCAGAGCTATTCGAAGATGCCAATGAGCGCAAAGTCGGCGGAAGAACATCTGAATCTGCTTGCTTCGTTTGTGGCCGCATATGGAAATTGCGTTCAAGGGAAGATCAATGATCCGGCTCTTTGGGATGAAGACTATGATCAGGTCGACCCTGATGACTTAGAGGAAATGGATCTGAAATGGCAACTGGCCATGGTAACCCAGAGGGTTAAGAGATTCATAAAGAGAACTGGGAGGAATCTCCAGATGAATAACAAGGGGATAGGATTTGATAAGTCCAAGGTCAAATGCTACAACTGTCAGGGATTGGGACATTTCGCGAGGGAGTGTCAAAGACCGAAGGTAGAGTCATACCAGGGACAGAGTCAGCATCAAGGACAGTACCAAAATCAGTCACAACAGAGATATCTTCCGAGTTCTTCATCTGGTCAAGCCAATCTAGCGGGTCTGATATCCAATGTCACTTCTGATAGACAGCTAGATGGTTCCTATGACTGGAGTTCACATCCGGAGTCCAATGCTAGAGCTTTCATGGCTGAAGTTACGGAAAATGGTTGTGATGAGGATGAGCATACCACAAGGGACAGCAGTCCGATGTGGGTAGAGAAAGCGAATGATCAGACCGTGCTGGAGTTTGCTGCTCAGATGGCCAACGTGGAATCTGATAACTCTAAGGTTAGTCTTTCTAATTCTCTATTTCGTGATTTATGTGCTTTATGTGTTAGTTCTAACGATAGGTTAAATCTAGTCTTAGACTCACATAAGACCATAGCTGCTCAAAATGAAAACTTAAAAATAGAAAATGCTAGCCTAAATGATATAAAGCAGGATTTAAAGGAAAAGCTTAAGGCTGATGCTCAAGATGTAATCGTTCTAAAAGACAAACTGAGTGAGCAGTGTGTTAGGATAGAACTTATGTATGAGCACGTAGAAGCCTTGACTAAAAGTCTGAAAGACAAGGACATAGAGCTAGCCGAGACCAAGGTTAAGGTAGCAGAGGCAAATAGTAAGTTGGAAAAGTTTAGGAATTCGAGCCTAAACCTAGGGAAAGTCTTAGATGCCCAAAGACAGTCTAAGAAGCCTGTAGGTCTAGGTTTTCACGAAATTCCTCCACCTTTCAATGATAACTATGTGCCTCAGCCTCAGGAGAAAACTAACAAGTCAGTAGAATTAGAGGACCTACCTGAACCAACTCCTGAGCCTAAAGTTGAAAATACACCTAAGGTGACTGACTCAACCGTCAAGGTCAAGCAAGTGAAATTTGTGTCTTCCTCCAGTGAAACACCTGCAGGAAAACAGAAAATTTCATGGGCTGACCAGGTCGAAGAGACAGACACTGAAGATGTACCAAAGGCATTAGACACTAATGAGACACCTAGATCTAAGGGACCAACCAAAAAGTCCATGGATAAGATGTCTTGCTTTAGATGTCATGAGAAAGGGCATGTTGCTTCTCACTGTCCAAATAGGAAAGCTGATGTTACACCTAAGACAGTGAATTCAACACCTGTTAAGCCCTCACCAAGTGTGACGAGCACGAGTAGTTCTCAGAGTACCGAGAAAACTGTGCAGGCCGCACCAAAATCTGTTGTGAAACAAACACCGGTTAAGGTTGGACCAAAAGAAGTGGTTAGGACAAATTCACCGAATCGTGTCTTTAATCAATCTAGGTCAGCACCTCAACAAGTCTATAGGAGCACCACACCTAGCAGGTCACACACTCCAGTTAGGTCACATACTCCTGTTAGACAATATGTTCCGGTAAAAGCTCAGGGATCACAGTCTGAAATGCATTATAATAAGACTTATTCTAGAGCATCACAACAAATGCCTACTCAAAGGCAAAGAGTGAATCTAAATCACTCGGCACCACAACAGAATTCAGTTCAAAGGCCCAAGTCACCTGAAAGGCGAGATGGGTATTTGAAAGAGTTCAAGTATGTGGACGAGAATGGTATTACCAAGTCAGTCATGGCTTGGGTTCCCCGTGATAACTAACCTATTTTCTTTCATGTGCAGGAGATAACGACCGGTCCAAACAACAAGTGGTTCGTCGACAGTGGTTGCTCCAGGCACATGACGGGGGAAAGAAGTCTTCTCACAGACTTCAAGGGGGGTGATAGGGGATTTGTATCATTCGCGGGCAACAAAGGAGGAAATATCACTGGAACTGGAGAAGTCACTAATGGGACGATTACATTGGATCAAGTTTATCACGTTGATAAACTGGTTCATAATCTCATTAGTGTATCTCAAATCTGTGATAAGAAGAACTCGGTGTTATTTACTGACACTGAGGCGTTAGTGCTAAAGCCGGGATTCACGATACCTGAAGATTGGATATTGATGCGGGCTCCAAGGAAGAATGACTTGTACATGCTCGACATGAACAAGCCAGATAATTCGATGGGTCCGATCTGCTTACTATCAAAAGCTTCGGAGACGGAATCGGTTTTGTGGCACAGACGCATGGCTCACTTGCACCTAAGGAAAATGAACTACATAACGAAGAATGGTTTGGTGCAAGGTGTGCCTCTGAAGAGCTTTCAATTTGAAGACAAGTGTCTACCGTGCATGAAGGGCAAGCAACATAAAAAGACACACAAGTCCAAGAAGCTGAATTCCATAACCTCGACATTCGATTTGTTGCATATGGACCTTTTCGGCCCTATCAACAAAAGGAGTATAGGAGGTAGTTGGTTTTGCTTAGTTATCACTGACGATTACTCACGGTTTTCATGGGTTTTCTTTTTAGGTACGAAGGACGAGACGGCTACAAAGCTCATCGGGTTCTTAGACCAAGTGGAGAATTCCTACGGAACAAGGGTTAAAAGTATACGTAGTGATAATGGGACTGAATTTAAAAACTCTGTAATTGGTGTATATTGCCTATCAAAGGGCATCGTGCATCAATTCAGTGCACCATATGAACCACAACAGAATGGGGTGGCCGAACGTAAAAACAGAACATTGATTGAGGCTGCAAGGACTATGCTTTCGGATTCAAAGCTTCCTACCATGTTTTGGGGGGAGGCAGTGAATACCGCGTGCCATATTTTAAATAGAGTCCTTACAGTCAAATCATTGAACAAAACATGTTATGAAATTTTGAATAAACGGCCACCTAACTTAACTGGATTCGAACCGTTTGGAGTACCATGTACACTTTTAAGAACAAAACATCAACCGAAGTTTGGTGAAAAGGCTGACGAAGGATACTTCCTAGGTTATGTGCCAAACTCACCAAACAAACGGGTTTTTAACAAAAAGAGTGGTACTGTGGAGATTGTGTATAATATTGAAGTCACAAGTTATACACATGAACCCCAAACTGGTCCGGAATGGATTTTTGACTATGATAAGTTATTTGAGTCATTTAACATTCCTTTGGATGATACTGCAGGTACAATCGATAAAGACATGGCGACGTTGCACCTAAATGACGATGGCCATATTTTTCCAAGGACCACGTTCGAATCTACGTCCGAGCCTACTGCGACTGTAGATGGGTCTCCAGAAGTTGCTAATCCAGAAGAACCTAACACTGAGAATCAGACTCAAGCATCAAGTTCTGCCTCTGAGGAAAACGTCCGTGAGGAAGAAAATGTGGAAGCTGAGCCTGTTCCCCCTTTAGGTGAAATAGGATCCAACTTAGGAGATAATCTAAGGGTAGACGAAATAGAGACCTCTAGGATTAACAAGAACCCTCCTATAGATAGCATCATAGGAAATCCTAACGAGGGTGTGAGGACTCGGAGTAGTGTAAATAACAACACTGTGTTGTTGTCGATGATAAACGACTCCGAGGCATATCATACATGTCTATATTCGTGTTTCATATCGCAAGTAGAGCCCAAAAATGTGCAAATGGCACTTAAGGACAACTCCTGGGTTGAAGCGATGCAGGAAGAACTTTCACAATTTAGGAAACTAGAAGTGTGGGAGTTAGTTCCGTTACCTCGAGGGGAGATTGCAATAGGAACCAAATGGGTTTTTAAGTGCAAAAGAGACGATCGGGGTATAGTCACGCGCAACAAGGCGAGATTAGTTGTAAAGGGTTTCAACCAAGAGGAGGGAATCGATTACAACGAAGTGTTTGCACCAGTAGCAAGGTTAGAAGCAATTAGGTTGTTTTTAGCTTTTGCCTCCTTCAAGGGATTTAAGGTATATCAGTTAGATGTTAAGAGTGCTTTCCTGTATGGGAAAGTGAAGGAGTTGGTGTATGTAGAACAGCCGCCCGGGTTTACAGATCCTAAATATCCTGATAGAGTATATCGCTTAGATAAGGCTCTTTATGGATTACATCAGGCACCTAGGGCGTGGTATGAGACTCTATCCAACCATCTTTTAGAAAATGGCTTTGAGAGGGGTAGGATAGATAGTACTCTATTTGTGAAAAGAAAGGGAGATCACTTTATCTTGGTACAAGTGTACGTCGATGATATCATTTTTGGATCATCAGACGAACAGATGTGCAAAGATTTCGAGAAGGTTATGAAGTCTAAGTTCGAGATGAGTGCTATGGGGGAGTTGAATTTCTTTTTAGGGTTACAAGTTGACCAGAAGAAGGAAGGCATGTTTATCCATCAGACCAAGTATGTCTATGACATATTGGAACGGTTTGGGATGGAAGGAACAAAGTTGACTGCCCACTTCAGCACGCCGATTCAAGTGAATCACAATCTCGGGCCGGGTACTGAAAGTGATTCCGATGTGGATCCGACTTTATATCGGGCCATGATTGGGTCACTTATGTATTTAACTGCTTCAAGACCTGACATAATGTTTGCTGTGTGTATTTGTGCTAGGTTTCAAGCGAATCCGAAGGAGATGCATATGAAAGCTGTGAAGCGGATTCTACGATACCTCAAGTCGAAACCGAAGCTGGGACTTTGGTATCACGCGGAGGGAGATCTAGAGTTGGAGGCGTTCACGGATTCAGACTACGGAGGATGCAGCTTGACGCGCAAATCAACGACTGGAGGTTGTCAGTTCCTCGGAGGGAGATTGGTGTCCTGGCAATGCAAGAAACAAACATCGGTAGCCGTGTCAACGTGCGAGGCCGAGTATGTAGCTGCTGGTAGTTGCTGTTCACAGGTTTTGTGGATACAACAACAATTGCGGGATTACGGTTTGGCTTACACTCAAACTCCAATTAGGATAGACAATCAATCTACAATTGCGATAACAAATAATCCAGTTAAACACAGTAAAACAAAGCACATAGACATAAGGCATCATTTTATTCGTGATTGTGCTGAAAAGAACTTGATAAAACTGGTAAAAGTGGCAACTGAAGATAATAATGCTGATTTATTTACCAAAGCGTTTGATAAGTCACGTTTTGAGTATTTAATTCAACTTAATGGAATGCGCAACCCAGAGTAAATTGACCTTAGTAGTATTTTATTTTCTTTTATAGTTGTTATATTTCTTTCTTTTTACTGTAGTCTGCTAATTTAGGAAAGTTTCTAATTTAGGAAAGTTTCTAATTTAGGAAAGTTTCTATTTTTAGTAAGTTTCTATTTTTAGTAAGTCAGTAGATTAGCTTAGTTTAATGCGTTTTGCTATGAAAAACAAAAGAAAAAAGAGAGAAAATATCAAAAATAAAAAAAAAAGAGAATATCAGAAAAGGAGTTAAGTCTTAGATACATAGGTTCAAAGTGACGAAAATTAGCACCGTCGTTACAGTCTCTAAGTGTTTAGGCTTTCACACATAATGCAACTAAATCCTAAGTGTTATACTTTATTTAGTTTGATGTGTTGGTAGGCATAATACATATAGGGAATCACAAGGCTAATAAAATATTCTAGAAAAAGTCAAGCGTGTCACTAACCTAGATGTATGACCAATCGGTCTTAATTTTTATGTACAAGACATACAAACATTGAATCTAAATGAGGTATGCAAACTTTCTAGGGATGTATAGCAACATCAAATACATCTGAAAATGGAAAGAATAGAAATATCATGAAAAACTGAGAGTCGAAAACATGCAACTCTGTTGTACGTAAGTACAGACCTGTTGTCTCTGTTTAGATTCGGGTTAGCAGACATGTCGCTTTGTTGTACGTCAGTACAGACCTGTCACCGCTATCTGCTAACTTTAAAAATAAACCTTAAGTCGAACTAAGACACTTTGTTGTATGAGAATACAGACCTGTGTCCGATGTTTGTCTTTTAAAGAAAGTTTGCAAATACCAACAAGTTAGAATTTTGTCTGTGTGCCTTGATCATAAAAGTATGTCTATGTCTGGGTCACGTAAGATAATTTTCTGATAAATAAAAAGGCCAAGGGATATTCCGAAATGTAGAGTGTTTAACAGGGTAAAATACCAACAATCGGCTAAGTGGGTATGTCACGACAAACAATCAAAGGAATTCAAAAAATTCCTAAGTGTGAAAGTTTAAGTACTGAAAGTTAGTATCGGACATCGCTATCTGATTGAACCTTTCCTAGACTATACTCATCAAAAATATATTGTTAAGTTTTTTAGCTTAGATTGTAAATTTTTTCTTAAGTTTAGATTAAATTTTTGGTCAAAATTTTATTTTACTTTATTTTTACCTTAGTTTATTTTATTTTATTTTAGTTTAGTTTAGTTTTTACTTAGGTAAAAGGTCAAAAGTTACTGAGGGTGCATTCAAAGTTGGATAAAATATACAATACGTGAAATATCTGAGCTTAGGGTAAAAGATTTGGCATAGTTTATCTGGTTACACTACACAGTAGAAAATAGTTGGAAAAAGTTGAAATTATTTCAAAATTTCCGAAATTTTTCTAAGTGTTTGTAGCTTCGAATCTAAGACAGACTCGAATTTAAAGTTCTCGAATCTGTCAGTAGACTCGAATCTACACATAGACTCGAAGGTAGTTAGTATATAAAGGTCCACAGTGAAGGCATTTACTTCTCACTGTTCTCGAATCTGATTTCTCGAATCTGTCACTGGCGAACTCGAATCTATTCTCGAGTCTATCGTATTTCCACTAAACGACATTTCGTCGATTCTAAAGCTTTTGTGGTCGATTCTACTTTCAAATCTAGGTATAAGCAACATGATTGTACAAGATTTTGGTGGTTTCATACACAAATTTGGGCTTAAACATCACATTTTGATGTTTTATTGGTCAAAATAGGGTTATTCATAAATAACTAAGTTAGGACCTATAAAATATCAAATTAAAGGCATAAATCAGTGATTAGAACTTAGTTGAACTAAAGTATGTGATTTACCTAGTTCAAAAAGGTTAAAATCTTGGATTTTGGTTGAAACAATGGCCGACGGCCCTTCGAGTCTGTTCATGGACATTCGAATCTGTTCAAGGGTTTCTCGAATCTGTCATTAGATTCGAGATGACCATGATCCTCGAATCTGTCCATTAGACTCGAATAGGGACAATTCGAATCTGTCCATTACACTCGAATATGGACATCTCGAATCTGTTCCCTTCGAATCTGTACTTAATTTATTTTGTCTAATTTAAAACTTGTGGAAATTTAATTGTGCTAGATTTTGTATTTGAAAAAGTACAAAATAAAGCAAATTTGAATTTGAACAAGTTTATAGATTTTTAATGAATCTAATGGTTTAGTTTATTGTGCAGATATGGCGCTTCGTGCTTTTGTTCCTAAGCACAATATGGTACTGAATCCTGCTCATAACATCCCTGAGGCGCAGGGATTTCGAGAAGTTTTAGATTTTCTAGCGGAATCTAGAATAAGTTATGTGTTGTATGAAAACATTCCGATTGTGATATCCTATGTACGTCAATTTTACGATCACTTGCAGGTGGACTGCACTGTCACCCCGACAGTGTTAAGAACTAGAATTGCCGGACAACCTTTGGTTTTCTCCGCTGATATTTTGAGACAAGTGCTGCAGTTGGGTTCCCTAGAACAAGAAGACGGGCCTACAGACTTTCCTTTAAGTATTAGGCAAGCAGCTTTTTTGAGAATGGGATACAGCTTGGACGTTACAAAATCTTCATATATGAAAAGCGGGTTGATAGGACAATGGCGTTTCTTGGTCCATGTGTTTATGATCTGTTTTGCGCCTAAGAAAGCTGGTTTTGATTATATAGTATCAAAAATCCAATCAGCAATGATCGCGATGGTATACAATAAGAAGTTTAGTTTCTCGCAGCTGATTTTCTCAGAATTTATCCATCAAATCACGGCTCCTGAGAGAGAAAGGTTCCTTTTGTATCCGAGGTTCGTGATGATGTTGATAAGGCACTTCTTGCCTGAGTTGCCACAATCAGACGATGCATTGAGCGTTAATGTTATGGAGAAGCGCATTTACTCTGACTGTTCCTCACACCGAGGAAGGTTAGCAGTTCCGGTGGCACGTCCACTATTTGGTGCAATTCTGGATAGGGAATTTCAAGCCCCGAGTAATGCCAACTGGGCAGGGGTAGTTGATGACCAACCACAGCAACAACAGCAACGTCCACTACAACAACAGCCTCGTGTTCGTCCCCGTGATCCAAGGCAAAGACATAGAGCTACTGTGAGTCAGACTCAGGAGTCTAGGCCTTCTACGAGTCAGCAACCAGAAATGCAGGAAGCCGGGCCGTCAAATGTCCCAAATGAGGCTGATCAATTGTGCCAAACACTAAATGAAATTTGGGAGGCGGGTCCACATGCAAATGAAGATATAGCTGCTGCATTAGTGGGAGAATTACTTGAGCCTCCAGAAGGAGAAGAAGATGTGCTGAGGGATGTTGAGAATTATGAGCCAGAGCAGGCTGATGACGTTTCGTCATCTTCAGCAACTGAGTCAGAAGAGATGGAGGAGGTAGAAGTTGAAGCTCCAGAGTCAAGGTCTGCCGTTCCTGAAGTTCAGATTGGAACTTATGGTTCGCGACTGATTATTAATGAACGTGGTTCTAGGAGGAGATGGGACAGGGAATCGGAGGAGTCTGATTTCGAAGAAGACGTAGTTTCTCAACTTGTGACGAGGCAACGGGCCAAACGTCACAGATTCATGCAAGGATCCTCGTCAGTCTCCGCAGAACAACCAGAAACTTCTCAATCTCAAAACCCTCAACCTCAAGAACAAGAACCTCAAACCAACATTCCGCCACCACCACCTCGCGATGAACCATACATCCCATCACCAATCATTCCAACTCCAATTCAGTCCATCCCATCAACCTCATCCTCATACACAGACAATCAAAGGTTTCAGCAGCTAAAAGCGCGAGTCGATTTCCAAAATATCCAAATCTTAGGCCTAACAAAGGCAGTCGGCGAGATTCAGACTCATAATGCCGATCTAAAAAAGATTGTGGACACAGTTCAGCAAGAGAACTTAGAGCTAAAAGCCTTTGTTTGTGATCAGTCAGCAGAGATAAGGTCGATGCGCTCCCTTATTGAGCAGTTAATGAAGAATTTACAGGCTCAGGGGGAGACATCGTGCCGTGATCAGGAAGCACAGAGGTCGAGAGATGAAGATGATGAAGACAACCAAGGCAATGATCCCAGCCCACAAAGACAGAATGAGCCAGTAGATTTTTCTGCTGCTCAGACTGCTCAATCTGAGGGGGAGCCTAGTCCAGGGGGAGAAGTAGGAGGAGCAGGAGGAGAAGCTGGTTCTTCAAGGACTTTAGATAGCGACATGATCGATGCGCTAAAAGATATTGAAGAAGAGCTGATGGAATTTGATTTTGAAGATGATATTGAAGAGTTAGAAGAAGGTGAGTTTATTCCAGATGATGTCGCTGACTGGAGATCTGATGATGAAGTGATAGATGATGAAGATGATCACGTTAACGAAGTAATAATCAATTCACAACCAATCACTGAACTGTATGAAAACCAAGATCATAATGTGATTGATATTGATTACATCAAGGTAGCCTCAGCTGAAGATAAAGACCTTGAAGAGGCTGAGAAAGAGCCATCTAGAGCTGATCTGTTAAATCTTTGGTTCAAGAAGGAAGAAAAGAAGGATCAACTGAAGATGAAGAAGAAGATGAGAAATCCAGGTGCTGGAAATTTTGCTGGAGGGATTATTAGCTGGTTCTTTGACAGAGAACTGCAGCTGTTTATTTTGAAGAGAAGAGATGGCCTTCAATACTTGAGGCGGACACTGAAAGCTTTTAATTCATTGCCCAAGATTGAAGTTAAAGAGTTAGCCTGGAAGGAGCTGATCAATATTGGAAATGATCCCTACGCGAGCGTTATTGAAAGAATTATAAGGAAAGAAGGGCGATCAGGCAAATTTGAGAGGCTTAAGCCGAGAACAGGCAAAAGGGTCGAGGATGGATCAAGGATAGATCCTCATACTGGAAGACCTTGGGCCAGAATGGTGTACAAGCCAGTCAAATGTCTGAAGAAAGTACCTATGAAACCAATGCCACAGAACGTTTTGAGCAACATGAAGTGGTGGTACCTAGAGATTGACACTGCTGAAGCTATCATGGAAGATCAAGACGAGCAGGTCATTTTGAAAGTATATGATCCTCTGCATTTGATAAACCTATCTAAGGACGACCTGAAGAAGCTTCACGATCAGCCTATCTTCTTCACTGAACCATGGAGATCTGAAGCCAGGAAGTTCCAAAAGATAGTTAAAGTTTGTATAGATGCGGGATTATATGCAGGTAGTAATATATATAGCTCTAGTACTTAAATTTGATGTCATGTAAATAATTAGAAGCTATCGTCAAGGGGGAGTCTGTTGGTACACCCTGTGTGACGATAGCAGTCTAATCGATTATGATTTAGGTAATATTCTGAGTTAACCAGTATTTTGATATATATGTTTAATATGTGTTTGTCTGTTATTGATTGTGTGTTTGAACTTGATGTAACATATTACAAGAAGTTCAAACATAAAGGTCAAAGATTATGTCAAGCATAAGTTAAAACATAAGTTTCATCACTTAAGTGTTTAAGTGTATTGGCTAGATTCGAATAGGTTAAAGATGGCATTCGAATCTGTGATAGATTCGAATGTATCCATAGATTCGAATATAGGTTAGATTCGAATCTGTCAGATGGACAGATTCGAATGGGCCTTAGGCCAGATTCGAGGTTGGCCCACAACAGACTCGAATCAGGGTCTATAATTAGGGATAGACTCGAAACATTAGCAGACCTTTGGCAGAATTCGTGAGGAATTAAGCAATAGGCGATCTCGAGTTTATCAGCTAGGTGAGTCCCGTTTCGGAGAGAATTAGTACGTAGGATCGTTCGTGTGTCGTTCGTTCAACGTCTAATAGTCTCCGTGTTTCCGTTGGTTGAGAGTTGTCCGTCTAACCGTCAACGAGGATTCCGCACTCGTTAACGGATCCGCGTCTAGATAGATCTTGCATTGGTAGACCTTACAACAAGATATCCTAACAGATTTTACCTGAAGCAGCATATCTTTTGAAAAATTATAAAACTCCAGATTGAAGAATATACCAGACCCATCTGTGAATTTAATTCTGTATGTCCTTGACTTGACAAACAGATCAACTTGCTTGATCTTTTTCCCTTTCTTTTCAGCATCCTCTATCTCTTTCCTTGCAAATTCAGGGTTAACAACTGATTTTAGATCTCTGATAAGTTGCTTCACTTGTGGTAGAGCAGATCTAACTTGTGTAACATACCCTATATTGTACATCTTTGTTAGCTCATCCCTGGTCAACTTCTGAACCATCTGCCAAAAAGTATCAAATTCTTCTTCTGGTCCAGACTCTCTTCTTATCACAAACTTAACTCTTAAATCTCTGTCGTCTAGTGACTTGGCATACCAGTAATTTATCAGAGGCTTTGTAAAATCGTGCTGATCAATCAGTTTCTCTTTCTCCATTGCCTTTTGCAGTTGTTGATCAAATAATACCCTCTTAACTTGATACAGCTTTGCTTGTGATGATGGCACAGATGAAGGAATAGAAGCAACAGCTTGATCAGTAGGAGCAGGTGCACTGGCAGCAGCTTCAGTTTGAACTGATTCCTTTGATGGTTGGGCTTCTTGGGAGACTTTTGTTTACTTTCTTTTCTCCATCTCTTTGTCATGTATCTACTGCAGCCTTTCAGTAGTCATGGACTGAGCCATTTTCTTTGGAATACCTGCTGCAAAGGCAAAACTGATTAAAAATCTTCTGTGCTCAGCCTTGGAGTGCCCTGTTGGCATCTTTCTCTTCTTTTCGCCTTGTTTGCCCACAAACCCCTTTAGGTAATCACCTAAGGTCTCATCATCATCTATTGGGGGCTGGGCTTGCTGATCTAATTCTTTGTCTATTTCTTCTGCTAATTTCTTGGCAACTTCAGCATCAAAGGCAATTTGGGCTTCTTTGGAAGAGAATTTGTGCTTTAGAGATTCAATAAGGATGCCCTAGCCCTTGTCTTTTGCAGAAGAGGATGTTGCTTGGACTGTACTTGATGGAGCTTGAACCCTTTCTCTTAGAACAACTCCAGTTGCTTTTGGGGCAGCAGCTTGAGTTTCTAGGCTAACAGCTTGAGAAGCTGTTGGGACTGCTAGCCTAGAAGATGGAACTGTTGATGCTGCTTGGACTGATGTTGTTGGAGCTGCTTGGACTGATTTGGGAACCTCCTGATTCTCCCCCTTTTTGGAAGCATTGGTTTGGTCAGAAGGACCTATAACCTTTGCCCCTTGGGTTTGAATCATCTGCTCTAATTTCATGATTTTATTTCCACAGAGGGTAAACCCTTTGTGGAGATAATCCATTCTTTTATTTTGAGCCGCCTCTGCCTGCTTGAGTGAAAAAATCTGAGCTCCCTGTGCAGCAATGATGGACATTTGATATTCCAACATGGCTACAACAGGTTTCAGCTTGGGATCCGTTAAGAGCATGAGTTGCAGACTAGTCTCAAGATCAGAAAACACCTGAGGTGCTTGTGATCTATCACTGACATTAATACCAGAAGTAGAAACCTCTGGGCCCCTCTGTTCTTGGTTCTGGGGACTTCCAGCTTGTGTTTGCACACTGGCTGTTGCCATGGGTGTGGTCTTAGAGATGTTGGCACTGTCCTGTGCCTCTTTTGCAGAAACATCAGTAGTGCCAGCCACAGAACCCATATGAACAATCTCTGAAGAGATGTTCACCTCCTGAGTGAGGATGGGAGTTTTCTCAATTGGTTCCCTTTGGATATGCTGTGCAGAAGTGTCACCCTGCACAGGGATATATGGCTCTTGTCTTAGGGAGGAGGAGGAAGGAGCTCCTGGTCCCTTTTTCCTTCTGTATAAAAATTTTAGTGGGCGAGTTGGTTGTTCAAAAGGATCAGAAGGAATTTAGGTATCATGAGGAGGGGGTTGGGGTCCTGGGGGTGTAGCAGTGATGATAGGCTGAGCCTGCTCAGGACCCTCTCCTCTGTTTTGTGGAAGGATGTTCATCATTGCAGAAGGCAATGGAACATCAACACTCAAAAAATTGGCACTATGTTTCAAATGTCTCTTTATAGAGGATAGTGAGTGCCTATGGGAAACATGTATCCGTTTATGTGAATGAGCAGTGGTGCAAGTGTGTGTGAATCGTTCAGAGAGAAAAGAAAGGCCGTGGAAGAAATTTGGTAACTGGTAGTTACAACTGAACGAAACTGGGACCTTTAAAGGTTTTGAAAAAGGTTGGGTCCCGCGCACACACATTTTAAAATTACCAAACTACCCTGCACATTTTGACAGATCAAGTGAATAACTAACAGTCCGAGAAAATGAACTAGCAGCTTGAGAAAATACTCAAGCTGTTAGTTGAAAATTTTGGATCTTTTCAATGGAACAGTGAATCCCCCTTAAATAAGCATACTAGTTAGATAATAATGAAAACAAATTAATCCATGTTTACCATACCAATATTTGATACCAGGAAAGTGAACCTTCCTACATCAAAAGGTTTTGTAAATAGATCAGCTAACTGATCATCAGTATGTATTTTGGTAACTTGGATTAGCTTCTTTTCATTACAATCTCTGATAAAGTGAAACCTGATTTCTATATGCTTGGTTTTTGGGAATTTCACTGGGTTTTGCACAATGTTGGTTGCACTTGAATTGTCAATATAAATAGGAGTGGATAAGAAATTCATACCATAGTCTCTAAGCTGATTTTGGATCCACATTACCTGTGAGTAGCAGCTTGCAGCTGCTACATATTCTGCTTCAGTGGAAGATGTGGACACAGTTGTCTGCTTTTTGCATTGCCAAGAGATCAGTCTTGCTCTTAAGTATTGACAGCCACCAGTTGTGGATTTTCTGTCAATGTTGCATCCACCATAGTCACTGTCAGAATAAGCAGTTAGTACAAGAGGAGAGTCTTTAGGATACCATAGGCCTAGGTGTGGTTGGCCTTTAAGGTATCTAAAAATTCTCTTAACAGCAACCAGGTGAGAATCCTTTGGAGAGCATTGAAACCTAGCACATATACAGACAGCAAACATAATATCAGGTCTAGAAGATGTTAGATACATAAGTGATCCTATAAGAGATCTGTATAAATGTATGTCCACATCTATGCCATCTTTGTCTGTATGAAGCTGCTTGTGAGGATCCATTGGAGTGCTTGCAACTTTGGTGTCTTGATACCCAAACTTGTCCAGTATGTATTTCACATACTTTGATTGGCTTATGAAGAGCCCAGTGGGCTTCTGCTTGACTTGTAATCCCAGAAAGAAAGTGAGTTCTCCCATTGAACTCATTTGGAACTTTTTGTGCATTAAAGCTTCAAATTCTTTGCACAGACAGTCATTTGTTGAGCCAAAGATAATATCATCAACATAGATTTGGACAAGCAGAATCTCATCTTTGATAGACTTAGTGAAGAGTGTTTTGTCCAGAGTGCCTCTCTTGAATCCATTCTGTAGAAGATAGGATGACAGAGTGTCATACCATGCTCTGGGAGCTTGATGGAGACCATAGAGAGCCTTGTCTAGCTTGTAAACCCTGTCTGGATACTTGTAGTCTTCAAAACCAGGAGGTTGACACACATATACTTCCTCTTCAATTGTCCCATACAGAAAAGCAGACTTTACATCCATCTGATACACTTTAAAACCTTTGAAACTTGCATAGGCCAGAAATAGTCTGATGGCTTCAATTCTTGCTACTGGAGCAAATACATCATCATAATCTATGCCTTCTTCTTGAGTGTACCCTTGTGCTACTAGCCTTGCCTTGTTCTTGATGACTATCCCTCTCTCATCTTTCTTGTTTCTGAACACCCATCTTGTACCAATTGCTCTTTTACCTTTAGGAAGATCCACCAGAGTCCATACATTCTGAATCTTGAACTGTAGGAGCTCTTCTTGCATAGCTTCAATCCAGGATGAATCTTTTAATGCTTCTGATGCCTTTTTAGGTTCTAGTTGAGACATGAAACAGGCATTTTCAAAGGCAGCTAGGCTGAATTCAGGAACTGTTTGTTCAGCAGCAGCAGTCTCATTTTGAACCATCTTCCTTGTTTGTACAGGAGTGCTTGGATCACCCAGTATTTGATTAAGAGGATGATACTTGTGAATCCTTAGTGTAGGCTCCATCAGGATCAGTGAATGATTCAGTTTCTGGAACAGCATGACTTGAATCTGAGACTGTTTCCCTTTGTGTTGGAGTTGTTCTCTCAGGACTTGAGAGTGGCACTTCAGTGTCTGGAGTTGTATCCTGTGAAGCATTCAGAACCCCTAGAGGGTCACATGACAGAAGTGGAAGAGTGACATATTCATCCCATGTGGTTGAATCTGCAGCAGTTTGAAACTTTGTGCCAACAGCTTGAGAAATTGTATTGGCAACATGAGAATTTGTGTTGGCAGCATGAGAATTTGTATTGGCAGCTTCAACCCTGTATGCATCAGCTTCTGCAGTATACTCAACAAAGCTCAGAGAATTTGTTAGTGAATCTAAATCAAACAACCAATCAGGACCAGTGCCTTTGATATTAGCAGTATTTTCATTAAATTTAACATTGGCACTTTCTTCAATGGTTTTAGACACACTGTTATATACTCTATAGGCTTTGCTTTGACTTGAGTATCCTACAAAGAATCCTTCTTCAGCCTTACTTTCAAACTTCCCTAAGTGAGTCTTAGTGTGAAGAATAGTACATGGGCATCCAAAAGGCTTGAAGAAAGCTATTAGGGGACTTCTGTTATGGAATAACTCCTAGGGAGTTTTCCCTTGTGATTGGACAACCTGAACCCTATTCAGAACATAACAGGCTGTATTAACAGCTTCTGCCCAGAAAGTCATTGGCAGATTTGAATCAGCTAACATTGTTCTAGCAGCCTCAATTAAGGTTCTGTTCTTTCTTTCAGCTACACCATTTTGCTGGGGTGTTCTTGGTGCACTATATTGTCTGGCAATGTCTTTGGACTCACAGAAACTGTTTAGAATGTGATTTTTGAATTCTGTTCCATTGTCTGATCTTATCACCTTAACTTTTGAGTTGGATTGGTTTTCTATCTTAAGGATAAAAGATTTAACTAGCTCAGCAGTTTCATCTTTGGACCTAAGAAAGTAAACCCAATTAAATCTGGTGAAATCATCAACAATAACTAAACAGTATGCCCTTTTATTCAAACTCAAAACATATGTTGGACCAAATAGATCCATATGAAGCAACTGAAGAACAAATGAGATTGAATTTACTTCTTTGGCCTTATGAGAAGTTTTGTGTTGCTTGCCTTTAATACATGCTACACAATGATCATCACAGATGAACTCCTTTTGTGGTAAGCCTCTTACCAGATTCTTTTTGACTAAAACATTCATAGACTTGAAGTTCATGTGACACATTCTTCTATGCCAAAGAGCAGACTCATTGGATGATGCTTTGGATATCAAACAGCTTAAAGTATTTGATTTAGATAAAAGAGCTGTTTCCAGACAGTAAACATTATCCTTTCTTGGTGTTCTTAGTAAAACAAGATTTTCAAGAACTTTGAAATCGTTTGAAAGGACAATGCACTCAGAATCTGTGAACAGAACACTGTTCTGTTTGTCACAGATTTGAGAGACACTTAGTAAATTGTACTTAAGCTGTTCAACATACAAAACATCATGGAATTTCATGTTACCTGCATTAACAGTACCTTTACCTGTAACCTTACCTCCTTTTGAGTTGCCTCCAAATGCAACAAAACCTCCATCAAAACCTTTGAAATTTGACAAGCACTCAGAATTGCCTGTCATGTGCCTAGAGCATCCACTGTCCAAATGCCATCTTGTTCTATGAGGAGACTTGTGGTTGCCCTGCACAAATAACAGCTTAGTCAGTAGAGGAGTAAACCCAAACCAAATTGGTTTTGGGTTGGCCTTGTGCATTGACATAACTAAAAACTATTTTTGACTTCTTATATTTGGTGAGATCTACTGATGGAGTCTTTGGAGAGTATTTAGTGATTATATGAGGTATCCAACTGTTTTGATCATCTTTTCTTCTAACAGTCTCAGATGATTCACTAGCAGTTCCAGATTGATGCTTAGCAGTCTGATCTTTTGTTTTAGTGCTAACAGCTTCAGATTTTGCACTACCAACTTCAGAATTTGGCTTAACAGTCTGATATTTTGCATCAGCAGTTTGATCTGAGGATTTGTCCTTGACACACCAGATTTGTTTAAAACTTGATTTAGGCTTTGCCAAAACTTGTTTTTGATGTGTGGACTGTTTTTTATTTACTTTTGTAAACCTGTGATCAACTGTTTTCTTTGGAACTGATGTGGAAGGTTTCACCTTTGAGTGCTTTGCCTGAATAGGATTTGATTTTGTGTGATTCTCAGTCTGTTTTGCAACAGCTGGTTTATAAAAACAATCCTTGGCTAAGTGATTCTTCCTTCCACAGTGAAAACACCTTTTGACAGTTTGAATTGGAGAACCAGACTTTTCTGTCAATTTCTGGTTCTTGTTTCTCTGATTTCCTCTTACGTGCTGCCGTTTAGGAAACTTTTGAACACCATGCTTTTGGCATGTGCAGACAGGAACAGTTTTACCTCTTTTATTTCCTTTTGATGAAGATGCAGTGTTACAGTTAGAATGTACAAAAACTTGTGGAATAACATTGCATACACTCATCTTCTCTTTTCCTTTCTTACTGGGAGCTTGGACCTCTATGGGTGCACTCATTGTGTCACAGTCTCTATTTTGAATCTTATCTTCCTTTGAATCAGGACTGTTATCAAGGATAGGATCTACAATAGTCATAGACTCATCTAGTGGTTCATTAACAAGTCTATCAGCAACCTCACTCATTGGATGAATGTACTTGTTGTTGTATGGAGGTGGAGTGGCTCTGTATCCTATTCCTTCTTTGGGATTAACCTGAGATTTTACTCTATCTTTAAATTGGACTTCCATTAGGTGTTCTAGCTTTTGATTTGCTAACTTGAAGTTTCCTAGATCTATGTTGACAGATTCTAGTTTCTTATTAGCCTCTAACACCTTTTGTTCAGTCTCTTCTACCTTTTTATTCAAAGATTCTATTTTCTTATTTAGCTCCTTTTTCTCCCACTCATGATAGGTTCGATCATATCCCATTTGAATCTCATTATCCTTATAATCATTGATCTGTTTTTCCAGATCTTCTATGGCTTGCATGTATTCATATCTCCTTTCTTCCATCTTAGCTAGAGTTTTGCACATGCTCTCATTATGATCTCAGTACTTTTTAACCATATTTTTGCATGATTGAGAGCAGAGTTTAGAATTTACCTCAGATGGTAGTTCAGTGGAGGAGATATTTGATGTTTCTGCCATTAGAGCTTGATTTTGAAATTCTTCCTCTGTCTGATCACTCCAGTCAAACACATTGTCTTCTTGGGAGACAAGTGCTGTTGCTGATGATGTCTGATTGGGCTGTGAAATCCTTGATGGCTGTTGACTTTGAGATGTGCATTCTCTAGCAAAGTGACCAAGCTTATGACATTTATAGCATTCAACTTTTGATTTATCAAAAGCTGGTTTGCCTTCTGTTCTGGCTTGAAAATTGGTCCTTCCAGTTCTTTTAAGAAATCTTTTGGCCCTCATGGTCAGCATTGCATGTTGCCACTTTAAATCCATCTCTTCAAGATCATCTGGATGAATTTGTTCCAAGTCTTCAACATTTGGAGCAAATAGTCCATCATTGGCAACAAAAGCCTCAGAGTGGGTTTCAGTAGAGCTGCCATCACCACCTGAAAAAGAATCACAGTTATTTGATTTTTCAGAAGACAGAAGAGCAGTATTGTGATTATAAGAAAAGGATTTCTTTTTAGCATCAATCTCAGTCTCAAACACTCTTAGACTGTTATACAAATCATCCAGTTCTATCTCATCAAGAGTGTCTTTTGTTCTCCATTGTGCAGCATAGACTGTCCATTCTTCTCCAAGAGATCTGAGAAACTTTCTGTTGACTTCATCTTGATCCAGATTGACTTTTGCACTTTCCAGTTCACTTATCAGCTTGTTGAACCTGTCAAAAATTTGAGTAAGGTTTTCATTCTTGCCACCAGAAAAGTTCTCATACTGCTGTTTCAAGAGATCCTTTTGATTTCTCTTGGTACTGGCATTACCAGCAAACCTTTTCTCTAAGGCATTCCAAAGAGAATGAGCAGTATAAAACTTTTTGAACTGATGTTGATAAGCATTAGGAATGGCTATTTGTAAAAGTGTAAGTGCTTTCACTTCATTCATTCTAGCCTTCCTTTCAAGTTCAGTTTTTGGAGGAGTTTTGACTGGTTTTCCCTCATCATCAAGTTCTGGATCAACTACAGGAGGAAATTCAACAGCTTCCCATATGGCATAATCAATGAATTGGATATGCTGTTGAATCCTGAGTTTCCACATCTCAAACTCAGTGGGCTTGAGCATAGGCACTTTGAGTCCTTGCCCAGATCCACTACTGCTATTTTCAGATTCCATTGCAAAAAGATTAACAATTTAAAAGAAAGTTTTCGACTTTGAAAAACAAAGAACGACCTGTGGCTCTGATACCACTTGTCAGGATCTAAAACTAATTAACCAAGACTAACTGATTTGAATTTATCAGAGTATAAATCAATAATCTTGCTTTGAATCAAAGTTTAATTAAGAAGTTTGCGGAATAACACTTAATTATTTTAACAAAAACTTTCAGAATCAACAATGCATAAAACACAAGAAGTAGTAAAGACTGTTTGTATTGCTGAATTCAATGATTACAATCACCTCTATTCTGTTTGATTAGACGAAGAACACAAACTGTTCTTAGGGTTTTACAACCTTAGAGGCTTATGAAAACTCAATCAACAAAGCAATTACAGACTCAAATATGCAGAAAACTCCTATATAATAGAAAGACCTATTCAATGTATTTATATTGCTTCTTGATATGTTTCCTTGACGAACCATGACTTCTCTGATAGTAGATATGCTGGAATCTTCATGTAGATATCTTTTCCTGAAAATCAGCACTTTCTGTTTATGAAACTGTTGAGCAGCTTGAATCACTTGACAGCATGAACTGAGCAGCTCGAGTTGATTTACTCTGGCAGCTTGAACTTTTACACTGGCAGCTCGAGTTTCTTTAACTAGCAGCATGAACTTTGGATTTACATATAAACTCTACTAACAGTTTGAGAAGTCTAACTAACAGTTTGAACATACTTAAACTATTTCCCAACAGACGCTACATTCTCTTCCTCATGATCACTGTCTTCGGAGAATTTGTAGCCTGATTCTCGTTTGTAGGTAACTCAGAATCATTCTCTGCTGGAGACACATCTTATGTCGTTGTAGGCTCAGAAGTTGATGGAATGCTCGTCTTTGGAAAGCCTTGACCGTCATCATTCAGATTTAATGACGATAGGTCATGTTCAATTGTACCTGCATTTTCATCCAAAGGAATGTTAAATAAATCAAACAATTTGTCATAATCAAATATCCATTACGGACCAGTTTGGGGTTCATGTGTATAACTTGTTACATCAATGTTATACACAATCTCTATCGTACCATTTGATTTGTTAAAAACCCGTTTGTTTGGTGAGTTAGGCACATAACCTAGGAAATACCCTTCGTTAGCCTTTTCACCAAACTTAGGTTGATGTTTTGTTTTCATAAAAGTACAGGGTACCCCAAATGGTTCGAAGCCAGTTAAATTTGGTGGTCTTTTATTCAGATTTTCATAACAGGTTTTGTTCAATGATTTGACAGTAAGGACCCGATTTAAAACATGACAAGCGGTATTCACTGCCTCCCCCAAAACATGGTAGGAAGCTTTGAACCCCAGAGCATGGTCCTTGCTGCCTTAATCAAAGTCCTGTTCTTTCGTTCTGCCACCCCATTTTGTTGTGGCTCATAAGGTGCACTAAACTAATGCACTATGCATTTAAATAGGCAATATACACCAATTACTGTGTTTTTAAATTATGTCACACTATCACTCCTGATACGTTTTACCCTCGTCCCATAGGAGTTTTCGACTTGGTCTAAGAACCCAATCAACTTTGCAGCTGTCTCGTCCTTCGTACCTAAAAAGAAAACTCATGAAAATCGTGAGTAATCATCAGTGATAACTAAACAGTACCAACTACCACCTATACTCCTTTTGTTGATTGGTCCAAACAGGTCCATATGCAACAAATCGAAAGTGGATGTTATAGAGTTCTGAGTCTTTGACTTGTGTGACTTCTTGTGTTGTTTCCCTTTCTTGCACGGTACACACTTGTCTTCAAACTGAAAACTCTTCATCGGGACACCTTGCACTAGTCCATTTTTTATTATGTAGTTCATTTTTCTCATGTCCAAGTGTGTCATGCATCTGTGCCATAAGACTGATTCGGTCTCTGAAGCTTTAGATAACAGACAGATAGTACCCATCGACGAATCGGAGATGTTCATGTCCAGCATGTACAAATTGTTCTTCCTTGGGGCTCTCATCATAATCCACTCTTCAGGAATTTTGAATCCCGGCTTCAGCACTAACGCTTCAGTATCAGTAATAACACTGAATTCTTCTTATCACAAATCTGAGAGACACAAATGAGATTAGGAGCAAGTCTATCAACGTGATATACTTGATCAAGTGTGATAGTCCCATTAGTAATCACTCCTGTTCCAGTGATATTTCTTCCTTTGTTCCCGGCAAATGATACAAAACCCTTTTTCCCTCCCTTGAAGCCTGTGAGCAGACTCCTTTCCCCAGTCATGTGTCTTGAGCAACCACTGTCAATGAACCACTTGTTGTTTAGACCTGTAGTTAGCTCCTGCACATGAAAGAAAACAAGTTAGTTATCACGGGGAACCTAAGCCATGACTGACTTGGTAATACCGTTCTCATCCACATACTTGAACTCCTTCAAAAACCCATCTCTCCTTTCGGGTGACTTGGGTGTTTGATTGAGAACCTGTTGTGGAGCAGAGTGATTTAAATTCACTCTTGGCCTTTGTGTAGGGATTTATAGTTGAGCCCTCGAATAATTACTATTATAGGGCATTTCAGATTGATATCCCTGGGCTCTACCTGGTGTCTGATGTCTTACAGGAGTGTGTGACCTAACCGGTATGTAAGCTCTTCTAGGTGTTGTACTCCTATAGACTTGTTGAGGTCCTGACCTAGATTGATTTGGGACTCTATTCGGTGAATTAGTCCTAATCACTTCATTTGGTCTACCTGACACAGGTGTTTGTCTAACAGCATTCTTTGGTGTGGCTTGCACAATCTTCTCGGTGTTTTGAGAACAACTTGTGTTTGCTACACTTGGTGAGGGTTTATGTTGTTCCGGTTTTCCAACATTAAGTGTAGATTCTACCTTCCTATATGGACAACTAGAGCAACAAGACCCTTTCATGACATCTAAAACAAGACATTTTATCAATAGACTTCTTATGAGTGCCCTTTGACTTTGGTGTATCACTGGTGTCATGCTGTTTCTTTTCAACTACAGTGACTATATCTGCTTTCTGATTATTGAAGTCAGGTCTAGCTTCTCCTAGAACTTTATCACTAGAAGACTGCACAAATTTGACTTTCTTAATCGTAGCATTGTCTTAGTCACCTTAGTTACTTTTTCCTTATCAAACACAAATAAAGGTTCAGCTGTTACCTCTGATTCAACTGGTTTATCAGTTTTATCCTAAGGCTGAGGCACATAGTTATCATTAAAAGGTGGAGGACTCTCTTTATAACCTAAACCTACTGGTTTCTTAGATTGGCGTTGTGCATCTAAGATTTTCCCAAGATTCAGTGAAGAGTTCCTAAACTTTTCTAATTTACTATTTACCTCTGTAACCATGCTCATACATCAGTTCTATCCTGACACACTGCTCACTTAGTTTGTCTTTAAGAACTATTACATCTTGAGCATCTACTTTTAGCTTATCCCTAAGATCCTCTTTGACATCAAGAAGGCTAGCGTTGTCTGATTTTAATGATTCAATTTAAGCAGTTAAATTACTATGTGTTTCTAGCATTAAATTCAATCTATCATTGGAAGTAGCACATAAAACACATAACTCATGGAATGTAGAAGAGTTCAGAATTACCTTTGAATGATCAGATTCCACGTTAGCCATCTGCATGACAAACTCTAGAAATGTCTGATTATCTGACTTCTCCACTAACATAGGACTTGTATCATTCTGGTGTCTGTCCTCTGTTTCTACCTCTGCTCTGACATCATCAGACTCTGTTACTTCAGCCATGAAGGCTCTAACATTTGTCTCTGGATGTGTACTCCAATCGTATGTCCCATCAAGCTGTCTGTCAGATGTGACATTCGTTAACAGACCAGCTATGTTCGTTTGATTACTTGAATTAGCAGGCTGATATCTCCCATGAGATTGATTCTGATTGTTTTCAACCTTGGCTCTTTGACACTCTCGAGCAGAATGTCCTAACCCTTGGCAGTTATAGCACTTAACTTTGGATTTGTCGAATCCAATATTATTATTTCTAACGTTCATATTTCTGCCTGTCCGTTTTATGAATCTCTTGACTCTCTGAATAACCATGGCTAGTTGCCATTGAAGATCCATCTCCTCTAAATCATTAGGATCCACCTGATCATAGTCCTCATCCCATAGCGCATGATCGTTTATTTTACCTTGAACGCAGTTGCCGTAAGCGGCGACAAATGAAGACAAAAGATTCAGATGATCTTCAGCTGATTTTACACTCATTGGCATCCTTGAGTAACCCTGAGACGTAGATGCAGATTGAGTCGGTTTTTCTTCCGGTTTGGAATACCCTAAGAAAGCCCGGCTCCCTGAGTCGTCTACTTCTACTAGAGTCGATGTTTCACCCGTATAGAATGTTGTATCTGTCTTTAGTTCATTTGCGACTGAAGGTTTGGACTTCCCAAAATACATGTCCGGATCCTGTACTTGGTCATATTCCCGTTCCTTCTTCAGCAACTGAAAGTTATAAGCCCTCAACGTTCCAATGACTCCTTCTAGAGTTAGAGTCTCAAATTTCTCTTCATCATGCTTTATCAGTGCTACGTACATCTCCCATTTTGCTGGTAAAGAATCTAGAAGTTTCTCAATCTTCTCTAATTCACGATACTCGACATCATGATTGTCTAACTCTGTCAACAAGTGATAGATAATGGTGTTAGTCTCATCCAGCTTTTCGTTTTTTAATGCCTTGAAAATAGTGAGTTGCTGCTTGAGCATCTCCGTTCTACCTTTCCTAACCCACGGATTTCCCTCACACCGTTTATCTAGAGCATCCCACAACTCTTTTATTGTTCGATGATTTCTGAATGTGTGTAGGATTTCCTGAGGTAGTGCCATGAGGATAATGGAAAACGCTCTGTTCTCTGCCTCATATGGTTTCTTGTCGTCATCCTTCATCTTTTGGTAAGTAAGGACTCGCTGACGACCTTCACACTCGTGAGTAGGTGGAATGTATCCCTCGTTGATACAAATCCACATCCGCATATCATTAAAGCGAGCAAAGTCGGCAAACCTATCATTCCACCAGTAATAATCTTCTAACCTCATCAGCTTGGGTGGTGAATTTGCCTTACCGACTTCATGGTCCATTTCGATAAACTATTGTAAGCTTGTCATTCTTTCTTAAACTTTTTGAATTAAAACTTAATTAATTTAATTTGAAATCAATTTAAATTAACTCTTTCGAAGTTGAGTAAGTTCGAATTTGATTAATTTTAAATTCGTTTGAAAGTAAATTCGAAATTAAGTTTGAAATCAATAAATTCGAAAATATGACAATTTCGAAGTTTATGCTAAGTTCGAATTTAGATAAATTCGAATGAGACCAAATTCGAATATAACCCTAAAATTAATTCGAAAGGAGCGTATATGCTGACAAATTCAAATTTCTGGCAAATTCGAACAAACCCTAATACCTCCTATGTTCGAGCGCCGCAAGTTCAAAAAACGACCAAAAGTTCGATCTTTTCAACTTTTCAGTTTAAACCAAAGTTTTTAGGATAAAAAACTATGATTTCGACCAAAATGGTGGACTAATAGGAACTTTTCCCCGTTATCTTGCTTCTAAAACTCGAAAACTTATCCAAATAGTGATTTTTCCGTCCAAAAACGTCAAGAAACCACATATGTTACTTGTGAACACGAAGAACACCACGAACAACCTGGCTCTGATACCACTTGTAAGGTCGCCTTCCTACGGATCCTATCTTGATGCGAAACCGTCCAACGAGTTCGGAATCCTCGTTAGCTGCTTGACGGATAGACCACGCACACGAAAACCGGAGACACACACTGTGATAGACGAACAACGGAACGCCCCAACACGTGATTCTCTCCAAGAACAAACTCTCTGACACTTGCAAGTTCGAGATCGCCTTTTGCTTAAGCTCTGATTAAACTTCTGCAAAAACTTGTTAATTAATCGAATTAACCCTTAGTTATAACACCTAGTTCGAATTTTCCTAGGACAAGTTTGAATAAGCCCAAGGCCTTTCGAACTTGTCCTCTTTAAATTCGAATCCTATTGTTTGAACTTATGTTTGAACTTATCTTTGAACTTATGTTTGAACTTATCTTTGAACTTATGTTTGAACTTATTGTAACACATTACACCAAGTTCAAACATACATACAATCAATATCAAACATATAGAATCAAACATATATCAAACACTTGTTCATATGCAATAACTAGAAAATTGACTTTTACAAAATATTGTCTATACTTAGACTGCTATCGTCACACAAGAATCACTAACATAGGCCGACTGCCCCTTCTATGCCATTAAAGTACCTCAGTTGGCAACTTAGGAATCCTTTTATACTACAATCCCTAGGGTTATTTTCTACCCCTCCATCTACTCCGCTGCTTCTTGAATCATTATTTCGGTTATTTTCATATGCAGCGATGGCGTCAGCCACTCTTTGTACTACTAGTTGTTCGATGTCCGTTGTGTTCATCCTTCGCGGTGGCATGATCTTGAAGTTCAGAGAAAATTAACACGGTGTAAGAAGATAAGTGTATGGGTTTAATTTTTCTCAGGCAGATAGTCATACTACATATCATCAACATAGATTTATAGATAAACTTAATTTTTCATTAAACATTGCTTGATATATAACCTTTTACAACATGGGGCCAGGGTACCCTGAAAAATTTCAAGCCTTACTCTACTAGAAAATACACTAAGTTACAAGTACAAATACTACAATTAGAATAATAGGGGAGGCACTAGGTGTGAGACGTCTCGGGGGTTTCCCCGTGTTCCAGAGCATTGAGCTGCTACGTTAGTGTGGCGTTATGTGCCTCGCACTCCGCCAAGTGTTGCCGGAGTTCGTCCATTCCATCCTGATGGATTGATTGCACATGTTGGTTGGCCCAGTAGATGTTGGTGTTCTGCATTTGCTCCTGCTCAAGTCGAGTCGTCATCTCTCCGACCTCTTGGCTGAGTTGCCACAGTTGAAGGTCATGTCATGCAGCCCTTGCCACTAGCAAAGGTGTAGTTTGGGTTGTGGGTTCTCAAGTGAGGGGTGGTGTCTGCTCGTAGGATGGTCCCCCGATCTCGGAATGGGAGGGGATTCTCTCCTCTTGCCTCCATTCCTGGAGGGTGTCTGGAATCCATCCCCAACGCCTTGCATCCAGTCGTCTCCGTTGCGACGGGCTTGGCTGGGAAACAGGGACCGGGATAGTCTCTAGTTGTGGTATTCTCACGCTTTTCCTTGGTGTAAACTTCATGAGTGGGCCATTAGGATGTGGACGATATGCTTTGTGTGAGGGGACTTGGGGGTGGTAGGGTATATATGAAGGGGCTACTTGAGATGGTGGATCTTCATCGGATGGTTCTCCCCATCGGTCGGAAAGTTCTTCTTCCTCCATTGGCTCTACCTTTGTCTTCAGTGTCCGTCAAAACAACGATTGTAGTGGGTTCCGACATTTTTCTGCGTTCTAAAGTTTTTATATTTTATTAGGAGATTTGGAACTCATAGGTATGTAAAGTATATTAATGTACATACTTTATATAATAGTAGCGGAAATGTTAAGTTATAGTCTAGGATTATTTTAATGCAACCTAGTTCACTATAATTATGGCTCTGATACAAATCTGTCACACCCCGATACCCCGCTTGGCAACGAGGTGTGATGTCGTGGAAACAAAGTCACAATCATAATGAACGACCTCTAAATGGGACGTTTTCGAAATACATTAATGATAAGTAGTGTTTTACATTCATGAAATAAATGAGTTCACGAATAATGAAGATTAATGTACATGACCAAAAATAAGTAATAAACTAGTTATGCAAATAAATCTCCAAGTTTGTTTTGAAAATGCTCCGTGACTCCCAAAAGCTTGTAAAATCTTGACCATTAGCCATGGATGCGGAAAGTAGCTCTTAAGGTCCTGAGAAAGACATGCTAAATACATCAACATAAAGTTGGTGAGCTCATAGGTTTACTCGATAAGTAAGACATTGTATGGAATACACAAGATTTCATTGAGTTTATAAACAAAATCGAATAATATAGTTTAAGTATTACCATAAGCCTCATGACCCCGAAACTTAACTTTTGAGTGCCCTATGTGGTATCCAACACCATTATACCAAGAATTGTCAAATAATTATGCATCCGTTTACAATTGATGCGACCAACCCGGATGGGGGCGTCAACCCAAATAGATCTATCCACAACATTCACGTTTACGTAGTAATTAACGGTTCATGATTGAGGGCGATGGTGAAGTAACAATCTTATGTAATACGAAAAATGATTCAAGTACTCGTGTCAATATAAAATAAAAAGTTGAGCGTGTATTCTCACCCCAAAATAATACGAACAATTGAAAATTGGGGCTATGAAAACTCACCGTAAGAGTTATTGCAAAAATGAGTGTAAAAATGGAGATTGCGTTGATGACTTGTGATGAAGCTTGATGTATTTAACCGAGTCCTAAATGATATGAGGGACTTAATAATTCCCATAAATGATAATATGCATGTGTGAGGGTTTTTATGTTTCAAATCACCCAACTAAACAAGTCCATAAATAAAACCTACTTATAAAGGTCAAGTTTATATATATATATATAGATATTCCAGGTTTTATCGAGGTTTTTCGACCTACTTTGTGGCTATTTTTGACCAAGCTCCAAAACCATTTGGGCTTTGGCATTCATAATCATAAAACTACTATATACAATGAATTTTTCAAGGTAAAAACGGTCATTTTTCGAGGTTTTTAGGTTAGGGAAAAGGCTCGTTAAAAACCCTATGTTGGCCATATTTGAGCTATTAGACCTTTTGGTTCCCAAACAGTATTTGGGGGTTCAAAACTCCGAATTAAATTATGAAAACCTTCAGATATTTAGTTAAAATATAGATCTAAATTTTGAAACAAAAATCAACTCATTTTGTTAAGTTTTGAATTAGTTATGATTTTTAAAAGTTATACTGATAATTTATTCAGATCAAAATAATTAAATGTATTAGTTAATACAAAAAAATAACATGGGTTATCAAGTAGATCATAGGAATATTTAATATTAAGTCACTGACTTAATTTGTTTAATACCAAAAAATAGTCATGAAAATCATTTATTTATTTAATTTAGTAACATCGCAACATGTGTCAACTAACATTTATTTACATATGATATACATCATTTATTTATTTAATTTAATTTCAAAACACCACAAAGATAAGATGAGACACTAAGAATATAATAACCGTTATTTCATTAAATTAATATGTAAGATGTATCTTTTATTATTTATACCTAAATAAGTTAACAAAGAGGGAAAAATTATTGTGTTGTATTTTAATTTATTTATTTAAATTGAATATCTTTAATAACCGAATTATCTTACAAAAAAACATAATTCATAAATCTCCTTTAAATGATAAGAGACTAAGAATTTTATTTGCAAATAGTATATTGAAAAAAAAATGAAATATCACTCTTTGTAGATTTAAAATTTCTAACAAATATATTAATCTTCATAAAAGCATAATAATGGTAATGATTTCATGTCTATAGTAATTAATTCGATGTAATATATTACGATGATCATCTTTTATATATAATGCATAATTATATTATTTAATTTATTTAATTTGATAAGTTGAGTCATATATTGATAAATCTATATAATAAAATATAATTATTATATATTTAGATTAAAAAATTAGTTTATTTTTAATTTAGTTTGATAAGTTGAGTCGTGTAGCATAAATGTCATGTAATAACATGTATTTAATTAATGTATAAGAAATTTTAAAATACTTACACGTTGTACCTAAATTTTAAGAAACATTTTTTTTCTAATATTAAAAAACTTTTATGAAAATATATGATTCCTTAAGTAGCCTTTAAAGATAAGTTAATCAACAAATTAATCCAAACAAAATATATAATTTAGAATTTTATGATTAAATATATTATGTATAATTAATATATATTTAAATTAACACATAAAGTTTTTTTTAAATATAGTTACACATTGTAGAGAAGTTTTAAGATATAATTTTTAATTTTTAAAGAACTCTATATGAAAATATATAAAACCTTAAATACCCTTTAAAAAACAAGTTAATTAACAAATTAAACTAATAAAATATATAATCAATAATTTTAAGATTATTCCTAAAATAACTCGGTATATATAAATTTGATTATAAAATGGACTCAACTTTGACACAACATGTTTAATATAAATAAATATTACTTGAACTCAAATAAATATAACGTAATAGAATTGTTATTTAACATTAAATTATAGTTACATAGATTCAATGTAGAACCTTATTAATATTCATTTAAATTAATGTATTGAAATAAACTTCTAATACAATTACATGTTATATATAAATTTTATAAAATATTTAATTAAAGAGTTTTTACAAAAGCATATAACCAATCAAATCACCTTTAAAAATAATTTAATTAAAATATATATAATTTAAAACTTTAAAATTAATTGCATTATTTGTTGTTAAAATTAATATATTTTTATTTCATGAAATGTAAAAAGAATACATTAATGCATAAATCTTGAATTTTAATAGGTTCAAGTAAGTAATATATGCATCATGTACAAATTATGATTACACATAAATGACAATGATTGCTAAATATTTTGAAATTCTCTCATAATTTTCAAATATAACATATGTTGTACACATTATAATTACACATAAATGTCATACTGATTGCTCAATTCTTTTGAAATTCTCTCATAATTTTCAAACGTAACCTATTGCACATAAATGTCATATTGATTGTTACATTTTATCAATAGTATCTAGGCACTCTAAAATCGTAATAAAATTTGACATTGTTGTTTTCATTTTTATCTTTGATGCATGATTAATTTCAAAAAATATCATATTCTTATGTTTCTAACATTTTTTTATCATCGCAGGATGAAGAAGCATGAGTGTAGAACGAACTTAACATAGTCATGGTCGATATCATCCATCTTTTCATTACAAAATTTATCTACCATTTATCTACTTCTCAGGTGTATATTTGTTATTGTTTTTTAATTAATTTCAATCAATTACACACTTTCGTATATGTGTTTGTCATTTTCAGTTGTTTTAGAAAATGAATTATAGAGAACTTTTTTATGTTAACATGTATGTTGGGTACAATTCATAATAGAGTTGAAAACAATTAATTTGTAAAAGTTTAGGGTTTAAATTGTAAATACTCAATAGTTATAATTGAGTATAAATATGTGTGAGTGTGTACTGTTAATGGACGATTGGAAAATAGAAAGATACGGATCTGATTTAGAGAGAAAGAAGGATTGCTTTGTAAGAAAGCCGAAACCTCCAATGTAATATTTTCTCTCAATAATCATTCATTAAATTGTGTTTGATTGTTAATTGTTCATATGAAATGTTTAATGTTGAATGAATTGCTAGAAATATGAGTTCACAATTGGTATCAGAGCCTAATATGGCTGTAATTGATTGAATTTTGAATCTGAAAATTCATTTTTCGAACACTGTTACATCAATTTTTTTTTTCGAAACAGAAAATTAATTGAGGTTTTTGATTTTGTGGATGAAATGTTATGAAAATTGAATCGAAGGTGTAGGATTTAAAGTCGAATCTACTATGATAAGCATCAGGTTTTAATTCCAAACACACAGAATTTAATTGAGAATTTTCAAATTTTTTTTTTGAAAAAGTGTGTTCTTGAGGTTATTGGTCGATTTTTGCTTTTTAATCGAGAATTAGCCAAAGTGATTTCACAAAAGTTGTTTCTGCTATTAAAACGAACCCTCGAAATCAATTTGAGGTCAATTCATGAATTTTTGTTAAAAATATTGAATCTGAACTTGTTTTTTGTTGAAAAATGATGAAACTCCGGAAAAACGGCATTCTTAGTGTTATTCGAGTTTTATGAAAGCTTTATTCGAGTTTGATGAATGCTTCATTCGAGTTTTATGTATGCTTAATTCGAGTTTTATTCTTAACTGATCGAGTTGGATAAAGAGTTAATCGAGAACTTCATGTTTCATTCGAGTTAATCAAAGCATCAATCGAGAAACTTCATGTTTCATTCGAGTTGATCACAGAGTAATTCGAGTTGGACTACAAGGTCAATCAAGTTTCATTCACTTCGCATTCGAGTTGAATCATTCTTCATTCGAGATTCAATAAGCTTCATCCGAGTTTCATACTTAATCATCCGAGTTTCATACTTAATCAATCGAGTTTCATACTTAATAATTCGAGTTGAATCCTTCTTCATTCGAGTTTTATAAAGCTTCATTCGAGTTTCAGTCGTAACCATTCGAGTTTCGTTCTTTTATCATTCGAGTTTGACTATATGACCTATTCTGCTTAAATTGGTCATAACTTTTGACTTGAACATAGTTAGAAGGCCTACCATACGTCAAATCGAAGCTTAAACAGAGATCTACATTTCTAGAACCGGCTCAGGTAAATTTTCGAGGCCCAATTCCACTCCAGAATAAAGTTACGGGCATTTTCCTGCAGAAAAGCTGAAATTTCAAAGTCAAAAAGTCATTTCAGAACTGATTTTTCACAAGTAATCATTAACTGAAATAGTTTTTCAAAGTTTTATCAGACTTCACTCAATTTTTCCATAAAAGATCTTGGAAGATTCCTTTTTCTGCAATTCATAATGGTGTTTGAACAATTTTCAAAGTCTGAGCTGATTGTCAAACTTACTGAATCTGAAAAGATTCGTAAGAATAATTACGACATTCTCGTTCAGTTAAATGCTGATAAACATTTGGTGTTACGTGACGTACAAATACTGAATGAAGAAATCCAAAGCTTAAAAGAAACACAAAACTCTGGGAGTTGTGCTCATCAATTGAAAATATCTGAATTACTTAAAGAACTTGATGAGCTGAAACAAGAAAATTTTCAGAATGCAACTCAACTGAAATATATTTTGCCTGAAAGATCTGATCTTTACAAGAAAGTTAAGGATCTTGAAGATACACTTTCTAAGACAAAACAAACTGATCAGAATTGTATTTTAAACGAAAATGAAGAAATTTTTGCTCTTCAACAAGAGTTGTCTTTAACTAAAGATTTGATTGAGAAGGAAAGACATGAGTTCTTACTTAAAGAACAAGATTTTAAATCAAAATCTGAATTGTTTGAAGATGAAAGACAAATGTTCTTAATCAAAGAACAATCTTTTAAATCTGATTACCAATCATTTGATCATAACAGAAATTCAAATTTAGTCATTATCAAAAGTTTGGAAGATCAGATACTTCATCTTACAAAACAATTACATGTGTTTACTTCATCAACTGAGTCAAAGGTTAAGACCCCTTCTTCAGTGTGTTTAAAATCCAATGTTTCTAACTAACTCTGCTAAGCTTGATTCATCTTCAGATCTGAAACTTAAGTATCTTCTCAAGATACATAAAGGCAAAGACAAAATCTTTGAACAACTTCCGGTCAAGATTTACACAGGTGAATCTTCGAAGTCAAATTTTCCAAAAGTTTCCGAAAATACTAGTCATTCTAATCAGAAAACATTTTCACATAAAAATACCAAGTATTATCATAAACAGGCAAGAACCGGACAGTTTTACAAAAAGAAGAGTTCAAAGTCTGATCATTCAAATTCAAGTTTCTTTAGAAATTCAGATATTCAATTTTCTCATACTCAAAGAAAATTGTTTTCTGCTTTTGAAAGAGAATCTGATAGTTATAACTTGCAATGGGTAACTAAACCCAAGTACAAGTGGGTACCAAAACCCATTTTGAAATGGGTACCCAAGAGCGCTAACAAGTCTGGATCCAAATCTGTTTGGATACCAAAGACATCTTAAATTTTACAGGTTAAATGTTTCTTATCATTCCAGAGAAGGACCCATTCTTCATTTCAATAGGCTCTTGATTACTTCAGGTCAAGACTCGTGCTTCAACTCAAAATTGGTTTCTAGTTAAATTCAGACTTGAACCCGGACTTCAATGAACCAGAGACAATGGTTTTCAGTTCATTTAGACTGAAACCCAAGCTTATGCGACAAATAGCTTCTAATTACTTCAGATTAGAACCCGAGTCTGAAAGACAAATATTTCTGGAATTCCTGCCCTGAATTCAACTCTGAAGCTGCATTGATTTAGAGGGAGTTTTATTTTTATAATTTTTTTGCCCCTGATTTCATTTCTATGAGTTGACTAATTGTGTGTGCTTATTTCCAGGGGGAGTTTCAGACGCACTTTGACGATGACATTTTTCAAAAATGTGTGTGATTTTTCACGAAAATATTTGATACACACCGAAAAAGAGTTTTTGAGCTGAAAAGCAAAATAGTTTCATAATTTTCTGATTCTCTGAATCTCTCATTGAGATTAATTGATTTAATCTCTTTGATGTTCAAAATCTCATTACTTCTGAGATTCTCTTTAATATTCTCCCGATCAAAGGAATTCTCCCATATTCTCCATGAGCTAAGTCTTTTTATACAAGTCTGATTCTTTTCATACCTTATATCAGATTGTACATTTCATTCTGCTATCTCCCAAATTATCATTCCCAAAATTTATTCTGATTATCATCTCCAATATCAAATGAGCTGAATTTCTTGGTATCTCATGAGCTGAAACGCTTAAGATTATTTCTGCTGACTTCGATTATGCACCAATCTGAGAGATAGGCATAAATATCGCTTCTATGGTCTAACCAGAACCGGAAGACCTACCCAAGAAGCAAACCATCTATAGATTGTGCGGGTGAGGGTTCTTTAGGTTTATTAGTTGAGAAGTGTCAGTTATCACGGGATACTGACAGGGTCGAGCTGAGATAAAATGTAAATTAGAGGGAGATTAATATATTGAAAGGAGATGGTGGTGCATCAGATCATGCTTTTGTTATAAAGCTGACTGAATTTATTTCTCAAAAGTGAGTCGGAGGGAGCTTAGTTGAAAAATGCTGAGATCTCTGGGGGTTGAGAAAGGATTTGAAGAAAAGATAATCCTACCTACACTGTGTCGGCTGGGTAATCCACATAATCTATCAAGCCCTAGGCGACTTGATATTGAAAAAGACGTCATGGACCCAGTGATGCATGCATTTAACCCCACCAACTACTCAGTTATCTCTCAAAAGATTTCTGTTTCAATAATCACGGAGATATAGCACATTTCTATCGATATATCATTTGGATATTATTGATATTGAAACAAGGAAGACAGTTGCTCCGGTCTCCAATTACATTTGATGCACATTGTGTCTAGAGCTGATTATGTACACTTTTAGGACACATCGAGTCTGACTGTCTGCGTGACTATAAACAGCTGGTCCAAAGTGACTAAACCGAAACAAATAATAGTGGTTCTTTCATGTTAAAGGATTTCACGATGACTATTTGGAAATCCTACCAGTGTTAACATTACGCCAGTGCTGAAAGTAGGTCACATAGATATTGTCTATTGTGCAAACAGGAATCCTATGTGGACCTGGACTCGTTATTTCACAAATGAATTTGTTTCATTTTCCTCAAGTCAAGTTGAAAAGCTTCGACTTTGTTTTGTAAAGAAAATGAAATTTTTGAGGGGGAGTGAGATAGATTTGTTTAGTATCGCGGAGAGGATGTCAATTTAAGGGGGAGAAAATCAATTTGTAATATGTTTGAAATTGTAATTGTTGTTCTATTTCATCTACTGTAAATTCATTGCATTAATATCTCTAATGATTTTGCATGATGTTCATATTTCTTATGATCATCATGAGGGGGAGAAAAGCTAGAGTTCAGAGACAACTGTTGAGTAGATTGAAGTCAATTAAAGACAATTGCTACATCATCTCAGGACAATTGATCAAGAGAGAGAATCGAGAGCTATTCACGATTCAAGGGGGAGTGTGCTTTCAAGAAAAGAGAAGATCAGAGAAGAAGGGATGTGAAGATCAGAGAGAGACAAATAAAGAAGAAGATTGTATCAGAAGATTCAGAGATCATAGTAAATAAGAAGATTCAAGAAAAGAATCAACCTGAACAGAGAACTTTAATTGAAAATTGTTTTCATCTCTAAGGGGGAGATTGTTGGGTACAATTCATAATAGAGTTCAAAACAATTAATTTGTAAAAGTTTAGGGTTTAAATTGTAAATACTTAATAGTTATAATTGAGTATAAATATGTGTGAGTGTGTACTGTTAATGGACGATTGGAAAATAGAAAGATACGGATCTGATTTAGAGAGAAAGAAGGATTGCTTTGTAAGAAAGCCGAAACCTCCAATGTAATATTTTCTCTCTATAATCATTCAATAAATTGTGTTTGATTGTTAATTGTTCATATGAAATGTTTAATGTTGAATGAATTGCTAGAAATATGAGTTCACAATGTATTTTCCGAGTCAATCTTATTTTATTCTGAGAAATAATAAACGTGCAGGATGTTGGAAAAAAAAAACATTACAAGTATAATGGTTGTTAACATTCACTTTTGTATGACATGATTTTGTTTTAGGGTATATACAACTATATAATATTATTACCAACGCAATACTAAAATATTTTTTCATAATCACAGATATTTTTGTCTCATATTTTTTCCAATTTATAAATATCAAATGCACATGAATCAATGGCAGTCTTGAGCATAACCGATTTCATGTTTATAGTAATTTAACTACATATAATAAATTACAATGTTCAATAATTTAGAATAAAATATATTATTTTATTATTTAATTTATTTAATTTGATAAGTGGATCCATATATTAATAAATTCCATATAATAAACTATAATGATCATTTGTTCAAATCAAAATAAATTATTCTATTGTAATTTAATTTGATAAGTTGAGTCCAATAACAATAAATTCATTGTATAAGTTATAATGATAATTACTTAGATCAAATAAATTATTTTATTAGTTAGTTTATTTTAGTTGATAACATAAAACTAACATGAGTTACCGAGTAGGTAGCAATCTTTTATAACATTTAAATTACATCTAATATTGCATCATTGATTTAATTTATTTACTAAAAGAAGTAGCTACAAAAATAATTTATTTATTTAATTTTGTAACACCATAACAATCACGTGTCCCTAATCTTTACATAATATATTAACTAAAAAATCATTTAGCCTGATGCATCGCTCGGGCCAACATGACTGGTATATATATATATATACATATATATATATATATATATACATATATATATATATATATATATATATATATATATATATATATATATATATATATATATATATATATATATATATATATATATATATAGATTTAGGTTCAAGTGAGTACCACCTCTAATGCAGCGCACCAGAAGGTACCACCCTTAAAAGTAATTTTTTTGAAATTTTTTTTCATGAACATGTTCTAATTAACATTACACAGATCATATGTGAATTTGACGCAAATCCGAACACTTTAAGTGCATGAAAACACACATCACATAAATGCATGTTCACATGTCTTCAAAATTATGTAAGTGTGTGTTCACATCATTTTTTAGGAGCTAGGAGATGTGAATGTATGTGAAATTTACATACGATCTTCATAATGTTAATTAAAACATGTTTATGAAAAAAAAAATTTAAAAAAGTTTTTTTAAAGGTGGTACCTTCTGGTGCGCTGCATTTGGGTGGTACTCTCTCGAACCATATTCTATATATATATATATATATATATATATATATATATATATATATATATATATATATATATATATATATATATATATATATATATATATATATATATATATATATATATATATATATAAGTCCAGTTTTCCTATTTATAGGTTTGTAATTTAACATTAACACATATTCTCTTAAATGATAAAAATTTCAATCTTTACATAAATAAATCACTCAATTCATTAGTTGAGTGTATAATTAATATTTTAACTATTATATCAAATTTGAGGATGTTACACATTACGGGGCCCATAATATAGCAAAACGAAGCTTGAACGAGATTTATCCGAAAAACTGGCTGAAGCCCGTTCTTACACTTTTCAGGGCCCAAATTGACTCCAATAAGAAGTTATTGTCACATTTCTGAAAAGAATCTGCAAAGCTAAACTTTTAAAAAGCACTTCAAAGTCAAATTTCATAAAGTAACCAATCCCAAATACATCTTGCAAAGCTTAAACATCAAAATACTATCATTGAACAATATCCTGATCTTTCAAATATGGACAAATCTTGAATTTTAGATCCTTCGCCCATCAGATTACAATTCAGGACATTCTGATTGTTCACTTGATACATATATGATTTTTTTAACTGTTTTCTGACTCAACTTGACTCATATCATATTGTTAGATTTTAGTTTATATATTGTGACTTTAGTTGACTTGTGTTGACTTTGGTTGAAATGATTTTGACATGATTTACCTTCGGTGCATCTATTCAAAGTTTAGTATTTCACTTAGATATTATTCTGACTTTGAATTTTTCTTGTGCAGGTCAATTATTGAAGCTTATTTTGGATTTCATTTTGAGCTTATTTGTTTAACGATTCAATTTTCTTGTGCAGGTATTATGGCTTCAAATGTGACTCTCACTGAATATCAAGCTGCAATTGCAAAAGCTAAAAATGTTGAAACGATGTTCAAAGATAATTTGTAACATCCGGCACTAAACCAGGTTAGCAACAATGACTAATCTGTATTTAATAGTCAATTATAACCTAATCAGTGGTCATTAGAAATTAATCAAGTGATTAACAAGGTTTATTAGATTATTCAACTCAATTAAAAACAAATTCATCGGTGCGATAAATCGGGAAATCAATTAATCCGATCGATTTACGATATGAGGGATTAATTCAACTAAGTACATAATTAAATTATGATTAGTGACACTAATCATACACTAATACAATTACTTAACATTAATTATGCAAGACTAAAACAATTCATTAAAACAATGCATCCATAAGTATTTATGAAATTACATAAAAAGGGATATATATGTGTTTTATAACTTTTATACAAGTAGTCTTTGAATAAACAACAAGAATCATAAGTTATTTCAAGTTTATAAACTGTGGATTTTCGGCAGAAAATTTATATCGACTTGGAAAAATCATAACTAATTCATAACTTAACGAAATGAGTTGATTCTTGTCTCAAAAGTTAGATCTATGTCTTAACTATAGATCTGGAAGTTTTCATAATTTATTTTGGAGTTTAAGACCTCCTGAAATTATTTGAGAAACCGAAAGTTTGACAGCTCAAAAATGGCCAACATAGGGTTTTCAACAAGTTTTTTCACCAAACTAAACATCTTGAAAAATGGCTGTTCTTGATTCCAAAAATCCTTTGTATATAGTAGTTTAATGTCCTAGAAAACCAAAGCCTAAAACGTTTTGGAGCTTGGTCAAAAACAGCCTCAAAGTAGGCCAAAAAACCTTCGAAAAAGCTGGAATATATATATATATATATATATATATATATATATATATATATATATATATATATATATATATATATATATATATATATATATATACACTACAAAAAATATGCCATTTAGTGGCACACAAAAAGTGCCACTAAAATCTAAAGAAGTGCCACTAAAGACCATTTTGGGAATCGGTGGCAGACAAAAAAAGTGTCACTAAGGACGGTGCCACTAAAAGGCTTTAATGACACTTCTAGGTTGTGTTGCTGCAGCCTTTTCATGATTTAGTGACACTTCTAGGTTGTGTTGCTGCAGCCGTTTCGAGATTTAGTGACAATTTATTTTTGTGTTGGTATACTTTTTTAAGATCTAGTGACACTTTCTACTTGTGTCAGAAATTCTTTGAAGTTTTAGTGGCACCTAATCTTTTGTCACACAAATTAAGATTTAGTGGCATATAATTTTTCGCCACAGAAAGTAAAAGAGAATTTGTGGCACATTGATTTTGTCAATGAATAAGAATTTACTAGCGTGCAATTCAATTTGTTTCATGACACTTTTTTAAAGATATATATAGTTTCAACCTCACAATATAATACAAAACAAATTCATTTCAACCATTAAACATAATAACATCAATTTCATTAACTTAAGCAGAAAATACAGTCATCATTTAACAAAAGAGTTCACTATTCAAAACAAAAGAGCCAAACATCATGGAATCAAAAAGTACTCGTCTATCTATTTTTTTTAAAACATAACTAATTACCAAATCCACCGCAACTTCATCATGGGAACTCTCATAAACATATCTGTGGATAAAATATAAATAATAATGTATATTAGTAACAAATAAATATACGTGAATGCTTTTCAAATATAAATCATGTAAAACGTGAATAGGAATCATACCTATAAAAGTCAATTCAAGCATTATCTGAAGAGGTACCTAATATAAATTATATAATATGTAAGCAAAAATGTTACCAACCCAAATTCAAAAATTACAAACTTCAACTTATTCAAATATTTACCAATATTATGGCGACTTCCAGCAGAAGATCTTTGATTTCCATTAGGAGAGTTGTTTTGATCCATAGAATAGTTATCACGAACCTATGACACATCAAATGGCCTTTAAATGAGTAATACAAAATTTTATTACTAAAAGATAATATCAAGATATGGATATCATGTGTTCCACTAAAAATATTACGAAAGATACCTGTATATTTAGACTGCTCAAGATGTCTGACAAATTTACACTAGGTATATGTTCCTTGAAAAGATGCAGCAGTGTGTTCAAGGTACCTTGTGTTTGAGCTAAGGCACCTCGATAATTTGCTAATTCTCCTTGTGTTTGTGTAAGGTTTACGACTGCAAGATCTATCTAGACGCGGATCCGTGAACGAGTGCGGAATCCTCGTTGACGGTTAGACGGACAACTCTCAACCAACGGAACACGGAGACTATTAGACGCTGAACGAACGACACACGAACGATCCTACGAACTAATTCTCTCCGAAACGGCACTCACCTAGCTGATAAACTCGAGATCGCCTTTTGCTTAATTCCTCACGAATTCTGCTAAAAGTCCCTTAATGATTCGAGTCTATCCCTAATTATAGACCCTGATTCGAGTCTGTTGTGGGCCAAGCTCGAATCTGGCCCAAGGCCCATTCGAGTCTGTCCACAAGACACTCTCGAATCTAGCCCATTCGAATCTAAGGATACATTCGAATCTATCACAGATTCGAATGTCTTCCTTTACCTATTCGAATCTAGCCAATACATTTAAATACTTAAGTGATGAAACTTATGTTTTACTTATGCTTGAGTTAATCTTTGACCTTTATGTTTGAACTTCTTGTAATATGTTACATCAAGTTCAAACACACAATCAATAACAGACAAACACATATAAACATATATATCAAAACACTTGTTAATACTCAGAATATTACTTAAACCATAATGCAGATCGATTAGACTGCTATC
Source organism: Centrapalus pauciflorus (assembly GCA_020465985.1). Taxonomy (NCBI): domain Eukaryota; kingdom Viridiplantae; phylum Streptophyta; class Magnoliopsida; order Asterales; family Asteraceae; genus Centrapalus; species Centrapalus pauciflorus. The sequence goes on along the minus strand of JAANYP010005002.1, from coordinate 114,871 downwards.
GTCACACAGGGTGTACCAACAGACTCCCCCTTGACGATAGATTCTAATTATTTACATTACATCAAATTTAAGTACTAGAGCTATATATACTACTACCTGCATATAATCCAGCATCTATACAAACTTTAACTTCCTTTTGGAACTTCCTGGCTTCAGATCTCCATGGTTCAGTAAAGAAGATAGGCTGATCATGAAGCTTCTTCAGGTCGTCCTTTGATAGGTTTATCAAATGCAGTGGATCATATACCTTCAAAATGACCTGCTCGTCTTGATCCTCCATGATGGCTTCAGCAGTGTCAATCTCGAGGTACCACCATTTCATGTTGCTCAAAACGTTCTGTGGCATCGATTTCATTGGTACTTTCTTTAGACACCTCACAGGTTTGTATACCATCCTGGCCCATGGCCTACCTGTATGAGGATCTATTCTCGACTGATCCTCGACCCTCTTTCCGGTCCTTGGCTTGAGTCGCTCGAACTTTCCTGATCTTCCTTCTTTCCTTATAATTCTTGCCACGACTTCAGCGTACTGGTCTTCACCTATATTAATTAACTCTTTCCATGAAAGCTCCTTTACTTCAATCTTGGGCAATGAGTTAAATGCTTTTAGTGTTCGCCTCAAGTATTGTAGTCCATCTCTTCTTTTCAAGATAAATAGCTGCAGTTCTTTGTCAAAGAACCAGCTTATAATGCCTCCTGAGAAGCTTTCAGCACCTGGAACTCTCATTTTCTTCTTCATCTTCAACTGATCTTTCTTTTCCTCTTTCTTGAACCAAAGATTTATCAAGTCAGCTCTAGATGGCTCCTTCTCGGCCTCTTCAAGTTCTTTGTCCTCGACTGAGGCTACCTTGATATAGTCAACGTCAATCACATTATGATTTTGTCCTTCATATAGCTCCGTGACAGGTTGTGAATTGATAATAACCTCATTGACATGATCGTCTTCATCATCCAACACTTCATCGTCTGATTTCCAGTCCACAACCTCCTCTGGAATAAATTCTCCTTCTTCTAACTCTTCTTCTTCATCGTCAAAATCCATAAGCTCTTCCTCTATGTCCTTCAGTGCATCAATCATGTCACTGTCCAGAATCCTCGAGGAACCTGCTTCTTTTCCAGATCCTCCTACTTCTCCTTCTGTACTTGGCTCCCCCTGAATTTGTGTAACTTGAGCTGCAGGAAAATCTACAGACTCAATCTCTTTATTCGCACCGGGATCATCGCCTTCATTATCATCATCTCTTCTCTGTACCTCCTGATCCTTACAACTCGTCTCCCCCTGAGTTTGTAGATTTTTCATAAGTTGCTCTAGGAGGGACCTCATTGCTTGGATTTCTGAAGATTGATCAGCTACGAAAGATTTTAGCTCCGTGTTTTCGTCTCTGACACTTTCCACAATCTTCCTCAACTCTGCATTCTCCTTATCAAGATTTGAGTTATGCTCCTGGAGTTCACCTACAGCCTTTGTGAGGGTTAGGATTTGGACATGCTGAAAGTCAACACGTCCCTTGAGTTGCATGAACCTTTGATTTTCAGTATAAGCGGCTGAGGTAGATGGAATGGACTGAATGGGAGATGGGATGAATGGTGGTGGAATGTATGGTTCATGATGCTGAGGTGGCGGTGATGGTGGAGCGGTGGCTTGAGGTTGGGATTGGGGAACTTCTGGCTGACTTGTGGATTCCGAAAAAGACCCTTGCATGAACCGATGACGTTTGGCCCGTTGCCTCGTCACTAGTGGAGCAACCTCCTCTTCTTCAAAATCCGAATCTTCAGATTCCCTTTCTTCTCTCCTCCTCGATCCTGCTGCTTCATTCACTACTAACCTAGCGCCATAGGTTCCGATGTGAATATTAGGATCTGCAGCCACTGATTCAGGAGCTTCAGCCTCCTGCCCATCCATATCATCTGATTCTGATGCTGATGATGTCAAGCCTTCATCAACCCTTTCTGGCTCATACTCATCCACATCTCTAAGAACATCTTCTGCTCCTTCTGGTGGACTGAGCAGTTCTCCCACTAATGCTGCGGCCACGTCCTCGTTCGCATGGGGTCCTGATGCCCATATCTCTTCTAGTGTTTGCGCAATTTGTTTTGAATCAGGAACTGCACTTGAAGTCCCTGCTTCCTGTGCTTGGGGCTGCTCGCTTGTAGAAGGCCTTGATGCCTGGATTGGACTCACTGCTGGTCTCTGACGGCGTCGTTGAACTCTTGGCTGTTGTTGTTGTTGACGTTGTTGCTGTTGTTGTTGTTGTGGAAACTCAACGACCCCTGCCCAGTTGGCATCTTCCGGGGCTTGAAAATCCCTATCCACAATAGCTCCGAACAATGGACGAGCAACAGGAACAGCCAATCTTCCTCGGTGTGAGGAACAATCAGCGAAAATCCGTTTGTCCATAACATTAGCACTCAAAGAGTCATTTGACGGCGGCAAGTCTGGCAAGAAATGCCTTATCAGCATCATTATGAATCTTGGGTACAGCAAAAATCTTTCCCTTTCTGGAGCCGTAATTTGATGAACGAACTCCGAGAAGAACATCTGCGAAAAGCTGAACTTCCGATTATATACCAATGCAATAACTCCAGATTGGATCTTTGACACTATGTAATCAAAGCCAGCTTTCTTCGGCGCAAAACAGACCATGAATACGTGCACCAAGAATCTCCACTGCCCAATCAGGCCACTTTTCATATACGATGACTTCGTAACGTCCAAACTGTAGCCCATTCTCAGAAACGCGGTCTGCCTAATACTTAACGGGAAGTCAATAGGCCCGTCCTCCTGTTCCTGAGAACCCAACTGTAGAACTTGGCGCAACATATCTGCTGAGAAGACTAGAGGCTGGCCAGCGATTCTGGTTCTTATAACTGTCGGGGTGACAGTACAGTCAACCTGTAAATGCTCATAGAACTGACGTACATACGAAATTACAATTGGAATGTTATGAAACAAAGCATAGCTAATCCTAGATTCAGCTAGAAAATCCAAAACTTGGCGAAAACCCTGCGCCTCAGGGATATTATTGTCTGGATTAAGGACCATATTATGCTTAGGGACAAAAGCGCGAACCGCCATATCTGCACAATAAATAAAACTGTTAGACTCATTAAAAATCAATAAACTTTTTTAAATTCAAATTTGTTTTATTTTGTACTTTATTAAATACAAAATCTAACACAATTAAATTTCCACAAGTTTAATAAAATTTAAATTAAACAAAGTAAATAAAGTACAGATTCGAAAGTAACAGATTCGAAGTGTCCATATTTGAATGTAATGGACAGATTCGAAGAGTCCCTATTCGAGTCTAATGGACAGATTCGAATATCATGGTCATCTCGAATCTAATGATAGATTCGAGAAACCCATGAACAGATTCGAAGGTCCTAGAACAGACTCGAAGTCCCGTCGGTTTTGTTTTCAACAAAAACCCAAGATTTTAACCATTTTGAACTTGGTAAATCACATACATTAGTTCAACTAGGTTCTAATCATTGATTTATGCTTTTAATTTGATCTTTTATAGGTCCAATCTTGGTAATTTAGCAAAAACCCTATTTCGACCTATAAAACTTCAAAATTTGACGATTTGGTCTAAAATTGTGCATAAAACTACACAAATCTTGTACAATCCGGTTGATTATACCTAGATGTATCTGTAGAATCGAAACACCAAGTAAGAGACTCGACAAAATGTCGTTTTGGAGGATTACGATAGACTCGAAGAACAGATTCGAAATCGCCTTGATAGATTCGATAGTATAGATTCGAAAACAGATGGACTTAATGACTTACTGTTAACCTATTTATACCACCAACCCTCGAGTCTAAGCGTAGATTCGAATCTACTGACAGATTCGAATTACTCCTTATTCGAGTCTGTCTTAGATTCGAAACCACCAACACTTAGAAAAATTTCGAAAATTTTGAAATAGTTTCAACTTTTCCAACTTTTTTCTACGGTATTGTGTAACCAGATAAACTATGCCAATTCTTTTACCCTAAGCTCAAGATAGTTCACGCATTGTTTATTTTATCCAACTTTGAATGCACCCTCAGTAACTTTTGACCTTTTCCCTAAGTAAAAAATTAAACTAAACTAAAATGAAATAAAATAAACTAAGGTAAAAATAGAATAAAATAAAGTAAAATAAAATTTTGACCAAAAATTTAATCTAGACTTAAGAAAAATTTACAATCTAAGCTAAATACTTAACAACATATTTTTGATGAGTATAGTCTAAGAAAGGTTCAATCAGATAGCGATGTCTGATACTAACTTTCAGTACTTAAACTTTCACACTTAGGAATTTTTGATTCCTTTGATTGTTTGTTGTGACATACCTATTTAGCCGATTGTTGGTATTTTACCCCGTTAAACATTCTACATTTCGGAATATCCCTTGGCCTTTTTATTTATCAGGAAATTATCTTACGTGACTCAGACATAGACATACTTTTATGATCAAGGCACACAGATAAAGATTCTAACTTGTTGGTATTTGCAAACTTTCTTTAAAAGACAAACATCGGACACAGGTCTGTATTTTCATACAACAAAGTGTCTTAGTTCGCCTTAAGGTTTTCTTTCAATGCTAATTATTTTTCATGATATTTCAGGTACCTATGGAGTACGAATCGCACGAAGGAAAAAACCGATCAAATATCCGGGTAATGTATGTGGACAAGGTGACAAACCACCTTGAAGAGGTATCGTCTGGCTGAAGACGTAAAACTTAGCGCTTCTTGGGAGGCAACCCAATGAACTTTGTGGGTGTGTTTAATAGAAACCCTCACGAGACTATAACTCGTCCACCCGGGCTACCGGGGGGTTTAAAGGCTTGTTGCACATGCTAAGTGCAATCGTGATCCCTACGAAAGTGAGGTTTAGTGTATATTTATGTTTATTTAGTTTAAGGTTCCAATTATTGTTATTTTAGTGCATTATAGTTTATAGTTCTCAAATGCATATCATGTGTGATTTAAAAGAAAATATAGGTGCAGTAGGGAATTAAGTTGGGGATGTTTGCTCTCACCCCAATTACCAATGCTTAAAATGATTTAACTCACATTTTAATTAAATCATGATATGAATCGCTCATATGCATTTTAGTTTGTTGCATTTAATTAGTCGCATCATTATAATTTGTCAATTTAATTAATAGTATTCTCATGACTTTTAAGTAATATAACGAGAATTGGTAGATAATTAAGTTGGGGATGTTATTCCACCCCAACTGCGGCCTCAAAACGACTATCTCGCTTTTTATTTAACTATGTCATGAAAATCAATACATTCATTTAGTGTTTTTTTATACATGGTTTTGCATTATTTGTACACGTACTCATCCACTTGAATCTCAGTCTAATCTATATTGCTATTGGGACAATGATGTCCAAAGTTGAAGAGGAGGATTGACTTGCAAGGAGATGTGGTTATATGAGTGGATGATTACATTGCGAAAGATAGAAGGCGACTGACCCAGGATTTTGCATTTAATGATCAGGTTCCTTCGTTCCTTTTGTTATGTTTTAAATAGTAGTGTGCGAGTGTGCTTGCATTTAAATTAGTTTAGTTTTTCATGATTTTTAATTTTTAGTTTTTATTTTACATTTGTGTGTTCACCCTTGAACAATAGTGTTTTGATTAATCAACTAAAAGTAATAATGCACTGATCTTATCTCCCTAACTTATTTTGGTTTGAGCAAGTAACTTAAAATGATGATTCTAGTTAGGAAATAGATTAATACCAAGTGATATCAGTGATGATCAAGTTAATTTAAAAATTATTAAAAAGAGTCATAACAAATGTGCATGCATGAGATTAATAAAAGAATTTGAGTATGTTACACTCGTGTGTGGTTTTAAAGAATAAAACACTTTATCAAAACCAACATTTCAAAAGACATCGATACACCTAAGCAATAAGGGGGAGTGTTGCAAGTAAATCCGTGAGGCGTAGGTGCTTAAACTGTAAGGGGTGGCCTAACGAGTTCGGAAAAGAAGTCTGAGGGGTATTCTATACCTAATCCCCTAAAGCCAACTGGTTTGGGAGCGGTTGACCAATTTTCCGTTACATGGACTCGTTAGAAAAGTCATGTTCAAACCCTTAATAAAATAACTCGTAAGTGTGCTAAATGAAATTATCAAATGATAAGTGAGTTCATTATAAACGTCAAAACCGGTAAAATTGCATGCATGTAACCTTGAGCAAAAATAGGTGGTTTATGGTGAGGAATGTTTGGGAGGTAAAGTGTTGATAGCGGTTTTAACACAGTGTAACGGAAACGAATTTTTAGTTACGATCATGCATGGACGTTTAGTATGAAGGCTGTTACTAATTTGATAAATTAATTAGAGAGTCACTGATTTATCATACGCATGGTAAAAGAAATCTTGAACATTAAAGTCTGATTTAGTTTTCTTGCTCGGGACGATCAAGGTTTAAGTTGGGGATGTTTGATCGGATCATTTTATACCGACTTTAATGTGTTTAAATGATATTATTTTATGTATAAAGTATTGGTATAATGCTACATTTAATTGTTTTTATCAATTGAAGGGTTAAATCTTAAAAGGAGTTAAAATGAGTAAATTGTGCCTTGGAATGTTCTACTATTGATAAAACTCATTACGCATGTAGGTAATCCTCTCAAGTAAAAGTCTGGCAGATTTGAGCGCAATCGGAGAAGATTTATAGAAAGCCAAGCGCAGACTGGGTCGCAGCCCTGCTCCCCAACCGAGTGCTCAACAGAATGATTTATTCTGCCAAAATACGCGATTTTAGACCCAAGCGCAGGGCGGGGCGCAGGCCTGCGCCCACGGCTGCGCCCAACCCATAAAATATTAATTTCGTGATTTTTAGGGTTTTTCAGAGCTGCCTATATATATGACAAGCTTCCAGACGAAAAAACACACATATTTTTGAGGAGAAACTGAAGAGAAAAGAGGAAGAAAAGTCCAGATTCATCCATCGCGATGTAGTCTGCGCGAAACCAACGGCGAAGGGTTGGGGGTTTGGTTCCTTCTACGCTCCATCTTCCCCCCATCAATCCATCAACTACGAAACTTGTTCCTGACAAGTTCAATGTTTCGTACGCGGTGGTTGATGATCATAACATTATCATTCAAGGGTTTGTTTGTTAGCTAAGTATTTATGTTTTCCGTTGATGCATTATTGTAACGAACGATACTTTTTATTTAGTTTTCTGTGTGATTATTATTTAAAGATGTTGTTCCGTTCGCTTCTATATATATCTTTATCGTAAGACGCGTCGTAGCCGTGTTACATGCCGTGCCGAGCTCATTAGATTAGGAGTTAAGACGGACTGTGAACATGACACGATTCGTGCCCAAAATACGGATTGCGATAGATGTGATTGTCATAACTATGTCTATGTGGTTAGGTTACAAAGATAAATAAACGGATCAATAAATAATTAAGTTATTAGCAACCCTATGTCGATAATCCATAATTCCACCCAAACCCTAAATCCGAAGTCGTTGGTGTTCTTACTCCATTCGTTAAGTTTTCCTAAAGCTATAATTAATTTTCCAAAGTTAATCTCAATCGCTTCCTTTCTTCAATTAGTTTAGTAAATAGTTTTTATTAATTAGTTAATAACTATCGTAGAATAATATTGATAACCACATGCTCCCTGAGGAGACGATCCCACTTACCCTAGCTATAAGTTAAGGTGATTGGTGTTTTTATAAATTATTTTTGAACGCTTTACGACGAGCGGATATCAAAATGGCGCCGCTGCCGGGGAGCTAGTGCGCTTATTAGTCTTGTTTTACGGTAGTTGTTTAGGTTTACTTTGGTTTAATTTAATTTAATTTATTTTCGTTATTTTATTTATTTAGTTTTTATTTAGTTGTTTTTTTTTTCTTTTTATTATTTGTTTAATTTCTTGGAATGGAATCTTCATATAATTATGATTATTATCCATCCAAACATAATTACTCGGATTATAATGATCAATATTATTCAATTATGATAATCATGATTCTTACTACTCGAGTCGTGATTCGTACAATCCATGGGAACGACATCCGGATTCCGATGAGTATTATTATAATGATTATTATCCATCTCAGCAGCAATTATATGATGAAAATCGGTGCTATCAAGAGAATGTCATGACATCCATGAGGGAATGCATGACATTTATGGAGGCAAACACCAAACATCTTCAATATCTCGTGAACACATGGGGGCAAATCACCGATCTTTTTTTAAAACAAGAAGCGGAGAGGGAGATGTACATGGAGCCGGATGATGACTTTTATGATGAGCGAGGATTCGAGCATCAAGATATCCATCAAGAGACGTCCTTAGAATTACTAAACTTTAACGAGGAAGAGAGAGTCGAAAGTGAAGTTGTTATAAAAGATCTGCTCCAACCATCAACGGAGACAACTCCATATTTCGAACTCCCTTATTTCAATTATTATTTAAAAAGTTTAATGCCTGAAACTAGCTCTAGTTCAATGCTAATTATTTTTCATGATATTTCAGGTACCTATGGAGTACGAATCGCACGAAGGGAAAAACCGATCAAATATCCGGGTAATGTATGTGGACAAGGTGACAAACCACCTTGAAGAGGTATCGTCTGGCTGAAGACGTAAAACTTAGCGCTTCTTGGGAGGCAACCCAATGAACTTTGTGGGTGTGTTTAATAGAAACCCTCACGAGACTATAACTCGTCCACCCGGGCTACCGGGGGGTTTAAAGGCTTGTTGCACATGCTAAGTGCAATCGTGATCCCTACGAAAGTGAGGTTTAGTGTATATTTATGTTTATTTAGTTTAAGGTTCCAATTATTGTTATTTTAGTGCATTATAGTTTATAGTTCTCAAATGCATATCATGTGTGATTTAAAAGAAAATATAGGTGCAGTAGGGAATTAAGTTGGGGATGTTTGCTCTCACCCCAATTACCAATGCTTAAAATGATTTAACTCACATTTTAATTAAATCATGATATGAATCGCTCATATGCATTTTAGTTTGTTGCATTTAATTAGTCGCATCATTATAATTTGTCAATTTAATTAATAGTATTCTCATGACTTTTAAGTAATATAACGAGAATTGGTAGATAATTAAGTTGGGGATGTTATTCCACCCCAACTGCGGCCTCAAAACGACTATCTCGCTTTTTATTTAACTATGTCATGAAAATCAATACATTCATTTAGTGTTTTTTTATACATGGTTTTGCATTATTTGTACACGTACTCATCCACTTGAATCTCAGTCTAATCTATATTGCTATTGGGACAATGATGTCCAAAGTTGAAGAGGAGGATTGACTTGCAAGGAGATGTGGTTATATGAGTGGATGATTACATTGCGAAAGATAGAAGGCGACTGACCCAGGATTTTGCATTTAATGATCAGGTTCCTTCGTTCCTTTTGTTATGTTTTAAATAGTAGTGTGCGAGTGTGCTTGCATTTAAATTAGTTTAGTTTTTCATGATTTTTAATTTTTAGTTTTTATTTTACATTTGTGTGTTCACCCTTGAACAATAGTGTTTTGATTAATCAACTAAAAGTAATAATGCACTGATCTTATCTCCCTAACTTATTTTGGTTTGAGCAAGTAACTTAAAATGATGATTCTAGTTAGGAAATAGATTAATACCAAGTGATATCAGTGATGATCAAGTTAATTTAAAAATTATTAAAAAGAGTCATAACAAATGTGCATGCATGAGATTAATAAAAGAATTTGAGTATGTTACACTCGTGTGTGGTTTTAAAGAATAAAACACTTTATCAAAACCAACATTTCAAAAGACATCGATACACCTAAGCAATAAGGGGGAGTGTTGCAAGTAAATCCGTGAGGCGTAGGTGCTTAAACTGTAAGGGGTGGCCTAACGAGTTCGGAAAAGAAGTCTGAGGGGTATTCTATACCTAATCCCCTAAAGCCAACTGGTTTGGGAGCGGTTGACCAATTTTCCGTTACATGGACTCGTTAGAAAAGTCATGTTCAAACCCTTAATAAAATAACTCGTAAGTGTGCTAAATGAAATTATCAAATGATAAGTGAGTTCATTATAAACGTCAAAACCGGTAAAATTGCATGCATGTAACCTTGAGCAAAAATAGGTGGTTTATGGTGAGGAATGTTTGGGAGGTAAAGTGTTGATAGCGGTTTTAACACAGTGTAACGGAAACGAATTTTTAGTTATGATCATGCATGGACGTTTAGTATGAAGGCTGTTACTAATTTGATAAATTAATTAGAGAGTCACTGATTTATCATACGCCTGGTAAAAGAAATCTTGAACATTAAAGTCTGATTTAGTTTTCTTGCTCGGGACGATCAAGGTTTAAGTTGGGGATGTTTGATCGGATCATTTTATACCGACTTTAATGTGTTTAAATGATATTATTTTATGTATAAAGTATTGGTATAATGCTACATTTAATTGTTTTTATCAATTGAAGGGTTAAATCTTAAAAGGAGTTAAAATGAGTAAATTGTGCCTTGGAATGTTCTACTATTGATAAAACTCATTACGCATGTAGGTAATCCTCTCAAGTAAAAGTCTGGCAGATTTGAGCGCAATCGGAGAAGATTTATAGAAAGCCAAGCGCAGACTGGGGCGCAGCCCTGCTCCCCAACCGAGTGCTCAACAGAATGATTTATTCTGCCAAAATACGCGATTTTAGACCCAAGCGCAGGGCGGGGCGCAGGCCTGCGCCCACGGCTGCGCCCAACCCATAAAATATTAATTTCGTGATTTTTAGGGTTTTTCAGAGCTGCCTATATATATGACAAGCTTCCAGACGAAAAAAGGACATATATTTTTGAGGAGAAACTGAAGAGAAAAGAGGAAGAAAAGTCCAGATTCATCCATCGCGATGTAGTCTGCGCGAAACCAACGGCGAAGGGTTGGGGGTTTGGTTCCTTCTACGCTCCATCTTCCCCCCATCAATCCATCAACTACGAAACTTGTTCCTGACAAGTTCAATGTTTCGTACGCGGTGGTTGATGATCATAACATTATCATTCAAGGGTTTGTTTGTTAGCTAAGTATTTATGTTTTCCGTTGATGCATTATTGTAACGAACGATACTTTTATTTAGTTTTCTGTGTGATTATTATTTAAAGATGTTGTTCCGTTCGCTTCTATATATATCTTTATCGTAAGACGCGTCGTAGCCGTGTTACATGCCGTGCCGAGCTCATTAGATTAGGAGTTAAGACGGACTATGAACATGACACGATTCGTGCCCAAAATACGGATTGCGATAGATGTGATTGTCATAACTATGTCTATGTGGTTAGGTTACAAAGATAAATAAACGGATCAATAAATAATTAAGTTATTAGCAACCCTATGTCGATAATCCATAATTCCACCCAAACCCTAAATCCGAAGTCGTTGGTGTTCTTACTCCATTCGTTAAGTTTTCCTAAAGCTATAATTAATTTTCCCAAGTTAATCTCAATCGCTTCCTTTCTTCAATTAGTTTAGTAAATAGTTTTTATTAATTAGTTAATAACTATCGTAGAATAATATTGATAACCACATGCTCCCTGAGGAGACGATCCCACTTACCCTAGCTATAAGTTAAGGTGATTGGTGTTTTTATAAATTATTTTTGAACGCTTTACGACGAGCGGATATCAGCCATGTCCTTCTCGATTGTACCTGTATTATCATCCAGAGGAATGTTAAAAGACTCAAATAACTTATCATAGTCAAATATCCATTCCGGACCAGTTTGGGGTTCATGTGTATAACTTGTGACTTCAATGTTATACACAATCTCCACAGTACCAGTTGTTTTGTTAAACACCCGTTTGTTTGGTGAGTTTGGCACATAACCTAGGAAGTATCCTTCGTCAGCCTTTTCACCAAACTTCGGTTGATGTTTTGTTCTTAAAAGTGTGCATGGTACTCCAAACGGTTCGAATCCAGTTAAGTTAGGTGGCCGTTTATTCAAAATTTCATAGCATGTTTTGTTCAATGATTTGACTGTAAGGACTCGGTTTAAAATGTGGCACGCGGTATTCACTGCCTCCCCCCAAAACATGGTAGGAAGCTTTGAATCCGAAAGCATAGTCCTTGCAGCCTCAATCAAAGTTCTATTTTTACGTTCGGCCACCCCATTCTGTTGAGGTTCATATGGTGCACTGAATTGATGCATTATGCCCTTTGATAGGCAATATACACCAATTACAGTGTTTTTGAATTCAGTTCCATTATCACTACGAATATATTTAACCCTAGTTCCGTATGAGTTCTCCACTTGGTCCAAGAACCCGATGAGCCTTGCAGCCGTCTCGTCCGTCGTACCTAAAAAGAAAACCCAAGAAAAACGTGAGTAATCGTCGGTGATAACTAAGCAGTACCAACTACCTCCAATACTCCTTTTGTTGATTGGGCCGAAAAGGTCCATGTGCAACAGATCGAATGTTGAGGCTATGGAATTCTGCTTCTTGGACTTGTGTGTCTTCTTGTGCTGTTTGCCCTTCATGCAAGGTAGACACTTATCCTCGAACTGAAAACTTTTCATGGGCACACCCTGCACCAGTCCATGCTTCGTTATGTAATTCATCTTTCTCAGGTGCAGGTGAGCCATGCGTCTGTGCCACAGTACGGATTCCGTCTCCGAAGCTTTGGATAGTAGACAAATTGGCCCCATCGAAGTCTCTGGCTTGTTCATATCCAGCATGTACAAGTCGTTCTTCCTTGGCGCCCGCATCAACACCCATTCTTCAGGAATTTTGAATCCATGCTTTAGCACTAACGCCTCAGTGTCAGTAAATAACACCGAGTTCTTCTTATCACAGATTTGAGAGACACTAATGAGATTATGAACCAGTTTATCAACGTGATAAACTTGATCCAAAGTAATCGTCCCATTAGTGACTTCTCCAGTTCCAGTGATATTTCCACCCTTGTTACCCGCGAATGATACGAATCCCCTATTACCTCCCTTGAAGTCTGTGAGTAGACTTCTTTCCCCCGTCATGTTCCTGGAGCAACCACTGTCGACGAACCACTTGTTGTTTGGACCTGTAGTTATCTCCTGCACATGAAAGAAAAGAGGTTAGTTATCACGGGGAACCCAAGCCATGACTGACTTGGTAATACCATTCTCGTCCACATACGTGAACTCTTTCAAGTACCCATCTCGCCTTTCAGGTGACTTGGGCCTTTGAACTGAATTCTGTTGTGGTGTCGAGTGATTTAAGTTCACTCTTTGCCTTGGTGTAGGCATTTGTTGTGAAGCTCTGGAATAATTTTTATTATATGCCATTTCTGACTGTGATCCTTGAGCTCTTACCGGTCCATATTGTCTAACTGGAGTATGAGACCTAACTGGAGTATGTGACCTGCTAGGTGTGGTGCTCCTATAGACTTGTTGTGGTGCTGACCTAGATTGATTAATGACACGATTCGGTGAATTTGTCCTAATCACTTCCTTTGGTCCAACCTTAACCGGTGTGTTTTTCACAACTTGTTTGGGTGCGGCTTGCACAGTTTTCTCGGTAGGTTGAGAACTACTGCCGCTTGCCACACTGGGTGAGGGCTTAACAGGTGTTGGGTTCACTGTCTTAGGGGTAACATCTGCTTTCCTAAGTGGACAGTGAGAAGCAACATGCCCTTTCTCGTGACATTTAAAGCAAGACATCTTATCCATGGACTTTTTGGTTGTTCCCTTAGATCTAGGTGTCTCACTAGTGTCTACTTCCTTTGGTACCGCTATGATGTCTGACTCGTCGACCTGGTCAGCCCATGAAATTTTCTGTTTTCCTGCAGGTGTTTCACTGGAGGAAGACACAAATTTCACTTTCTTGACCTTGACGGTTGAGTCAGCCACCTGAGGTGTATTTTCAACTGTAGGCTCTGGTGTCGGTTCAGGTAGGTCCTCTAAGTCTACAGACTTGTCAGTTTTCTCCTGAGGCTGAGGCACATAATTAGCATTGAAAGGTGGAGGAATTTCGTGAAAACCTAGACCTACAGGCTTCTTAGACTGTCTTTGGGCATCTAAGACTTTTCCTAGATTTAGGCTCGAATTCCTAAACTTTTCCAGCTTACTATTTGCCTCTGCTACCTTAACCTTGGTCTCGGCTAGCTCTATATCCTTGTCCTTAAGACTTTTTGTTAAGGCCTCTACGTGCTCATACATTAGTTCTATCCTAACACACTGCTCGCTGAGTTTGTCTTTTAGAACTACCACGTCTTGAGCATCAGCCTTAAGCTTTTCTTTTAAGTCTTGCTTTATATCATTTAGGCTAGCGTTTTCTATTTTTAAGTTCTCATTTTGAGCAGCTATGGTTTTATGTGATTCTAAGACTAGATTTAACCTATCATTAGAAGTAGCACACAAAGCACATAATTCACGAAATAAAGAATAAGACAGACTAACCTTTGAGTTATCAGATTCCACGTTGGCCATCTGAGCAGCAAACTCCAGCACTGTCTGACCATTCGCCTTTTCAACCCACATCAGACTGTTTTCCCTTGTGGTCTGCTCGTCTTCTTCACAACCATTCTCCGTAACTTTAGCCATGAAAGCTCTAGCATTGGACTCAGGATGTGAACTCCAGTCATAGGTACCATCTAGCTGTCTGTCAGAAGTGACATTGGATAGTAGACCCGCTAGATTGGCTTGACCAGAAGAGGAACTCGGAAGGTATCTTTGTTGGGACTGATTTTGGTACTGTCCTTGATGCTGACTCTGTCCTTGGTATGTCTCTACCTTCGGCCTTTGACACTCCCTGGCGAAGTGTCCCAATCCCTGACAGTTGTAGCATTTCACCTTAGACTTATCAAATCCTATCCCTTTGTTGTTCATTTGCAGATTCCTCCCAGTTCTTTTGATGAATCTTTTTACCCTCTGGGTCACCATGGCCAGTTGCCACTTAAGATCCATTTCCTCTAAGTCATCAGGGTCGACCTGATCGTAATCCTCATCCCATAGAGCTGGGTCATTGATTTTCCCTTGAACACAATTTCCGTATGCGGCCACAAAAGAAGCAAGTAGATTCAGATGCTCTTCCGCTGACTTTGCGCTCATGGGCATCTTCGAATAGCTTTGACTTGTCGATGCCTGTTGGACTTGAGGTTGCGGTTCTTCCGATCTTCCTAATCCTAAGAACGCGCGATTCAAAGAGTCTTCAGACTCTGCTGGTGATGATGTCACTCCAAGGAAAAACGCTGTAGCAGACTTCGGTTCGGTTGCTGCTGAAGATTTTGACGTCTTTCCAAAATACATTGCTGGATTCTGGACTTGGTCATAATCAGTCTCAGCCTTAATCATCTCAAAGTGATATGCCCTCAACGTTCCCACAATGTCATCAAGTGATTGAGTATAGTATTTGTCCTCATTCAGCTTAATCATTGCCACGTACATAGCCCATTTGGCTGGTAGGGCATCAAGAAGCTTGTTGTTCTTGTCAGTGTCCGAATACTCAATTCCATGACTTTCAACATCTGTTATCAGATGATAGAACCTCGTGATAATATCATCCAACTGTTCATCCTTAATTGCCTTGAAAATCGCAAACTGTTGTTTCAACAGCTCTGTACGCTTTCTACGCACCCGAGGATTACCCTCACACCTTTTCTCGAGAGACTCCCAAAGTTCCTTCGACGTCCTTTGAGTCCGAAATGTGTGCAAAATATCTTGAGGTAAAGCCATACGGATTATGGAGAAAGCTTTGTTTTCGGCTTCAAATAATTTCTTGTCATCTTCTTTCATCATCTGATATGACAAGACCTTTTGACGGCCTTCAACTTCAGATACTGGCGGGACGTACCCTTCATCTATGCACACCCACATGCGCATATCATTGAATCGTACAAAATCTGTAAATCGGTCCTTCCACCAGTAATAGTCCTCAACTTTCATCAGCTTAGGCGGTGCATTTGCCTTCCCAACTTCGTGGTCCATCTCAAGGAATTTCTGAAGATTTGACATCTTTTCTGAAACAAATTGAATTTGAACTTAATTAAGTTAATTCGAAACTGATTTAGACTAACTTATTCGAATCTAGGTAGATTCGAAACTAATTAAGATTAAATCTTTTGTGATTAAATTCGATTAAGTCTTAAAATTCAATTAGATTCGAAATTATGTCAGATTCGAACAAATCCTTAGAATCGATGGTCCTTAGAGTCGAAGGTCAGCAGACTCGAATTTCAGCAGATTCGAAACACAGATTCGAAAAAGATACTAGACTCGAAACAAACTCGAAACTAATCTAGACTCGAGATCCTATTCGAATGAAGCAACAGATTCGAAACAAGATAGATTCGAAATTCTCTGAAATTGACTCGAAAGGAGCGTATTTAGGTTAGACTCGAGACTAAAGTGAAACCCTAATTACCCCTATAGATTCGAGCGCCGCAAACTCGAAAAACAGCTAACACTTTGATTTTTTGACGTTTTACAGATTAAATCACTATTTTTCAAACGAAAAATAATGATTTCGATCAAAAACGTGAAAAACCACAAAGTGTTTCCCGAATATGAATTTGCTAAGCTTGAAAACACGTTTTTGAGAGCAAAACCGTCCAACTAGCGTCAAGAAACCTAGAATGTATCTGATGAACACGAAGAACACGAAGAACACTCCGTAGGCTCTGATACCACTTGTAAGGTCTACCAATGCAAGATCTATCTAGACGCGGATCCGTGAACGAGTGTGGAATCCTCGTTGACGGTTAGATGGACAACTCTCAACCAACGGAACACGGAGACTATTAGACGCTGAACGAACGACACACGAACGATCCTACGAACTAATTCTCTCCGAAACGGCACTCACCTAGCTGATAAACTCGAGATCGCCTTTTGCTTAATTCCTCACGAATTCTGCTAAAAGTCCCTTAATGATTCGAGTCTATCCCTAATTATAGACCCTGATTCGAGTCTGTTGTGGGCCAAGCTCGAATCTGGCCCAAGGCCCATTCGAGTCTGTCCACAAGACACTCTCGAATCTAGCCCATTCGAATCTAAGGATACATTCGAATCTATCACAGATTCGAATGTCTTCCTTTACCTATTCGAATCTAGCCAATACATTTAAATACTTAAGTGATGAAACTTATGTTTTACTTATGCTTGAGTTAATCTTTGACCTTTATGTTTGAACTTCTTGTAATATGTTACATCAAGTTCAAACACACAATCAATAACAGACAAACACATATAAACATATATATCAAAACACTTGTTAATACTCAGAATATTACTTAAACCATAATGCAGATCGATTAGACTGCTATCGTCACATAGGGTGTACCAACAGTTTGAGTCAGTGCGTCTTGTGTACGAGTCAATCCATCTTTTAGTTGTTCAACAGTTTCTTGATTTGAGGAACAGGTGCCACCATTATTCTTGACAGATGGCATTTTTCCAATGCATCGAATATATCCTCTTTTCTCGGGTCCCTTAACTTTTGAGAATGAATCATTTCTCCAATCATCTTCTAAGTCCAGTGGTGTATCACTTGCAATAGCTTGTAGGGATGCCTTCATATCCATAATATATTAATATGTTAAAAAAGTGAAAAAAAAATGGATGGATTATATTAAAACTAATGTCGACAAGACACATTACCACGACTTCTGCAGCTTTCTCATTAACAATACTTCCATCTTTACGAGTGCGACTTTTCTGATATATCTGTCTTCGTGTTGGTTCTATACCGTTATTCTTCATTGCCTATAACATTAGTAAGTTTCATCAACTTACATTTCTGAGATGCTTTGCATGTTCTAGTTATGAAGTTTATTAATCATGTTTGCAATTTTAGAGCTTAATTCCAGATTTTTAAAATAAGATCAGAAACCTACATTAAGTATTGTTCTTGCTGTCCTTTTTTCTTTTGTGTGTGTTTATATTCATTTGGAGCATCAAACACCCCTAAATTACTTTATTTTGTTGTTGCCACTGCTGGATTTTAAGGAAAAACAAAAAGAAAAACATAATTAAAGTGCAGTGCAGGGGTGCTTGTGTTTGTATGCATTTGTGTGTATTTATACTTCAAAGATAGCATGAATAATCCAATTATTTACTTGAATTTCTGCTGAAATAAAAGTAAAACAGAAAGAAAAAAAGTGCAGTGTGTGCTTGTGTATACTGCATGAAAACAGAACCGAGTAGAATCAGTAGCAGTCTAGCAACCAAAAGTGCAGTGCAGGTGTACAGCAGCAGTTCAAAGCACCATTTCCTATAAATTATATATATATAAGTTGGTGTTTTATCTGTCATGAGTGCTAGTTGAAATAGAATCAGTAGCAGCAACCAAAACCCAAGTCTAGGATGTATGTGTGGTGAAATCAACAGCAGCCTTTGACGTTTTATATCCTAAATCATTTACTTGAATTGCTGCTGAAATAAAGTAAAACAGAAAGAAAAAAAGTGCAGTGTGTGCTTGTGTGTACTGCATGAAAACAGAACCGAGTAGATACAGTAGCAGTCTAGCAACCAAAAGTGCAGTGCAGGTGTACAGCAGCAGTTCAAAGCATCATTTCCTATAAATTATATATATATATAAGTTGGTGTTTTATGTGTCATGAGTGCTAGTTGAAATAGAATCAGTAGCAGCAACCAAAACCCAAGTCTAGGATGTATGTGTGGTGAAATCAACAGCAGCCTTTGACGTTTTATATCCTAAATCATTTACTTGAATTGCTGCTGAAATAAAGTCTAGGATGTATGTGTGGTGTGTCTATTCATGTGTATGTCCAGATATTTGAATCTCATTCGTGTGTACATATTCATATAGAAATAACAGTAGGAACATGTGTGTGTTTGATGTATCTTTGACCCGAGACACATAGTCTATTTAGCAAGATTTCAAATTATAAGTCAGAGTTTCTTGAGTGGTTGTATTTGAAACTTTCATGAATTACATTGTTTTATCAAGTTGAACCTTGAAGATGTCACCACATCTTAAGTTCTGTAAAATTTTGGGGCAAAGTTTAATCAGAAAAGAAAGTTTTAACTAGGAACCACCAATGCTACTGCCTTGAAGCTAAGTTCAAGATTTTTTGGCAGGTAGTATTCTCATTTTCTGTAGGATCAATAAGACTGCAGGTAGTATTCTCATTCTCAGGACCTACAACTGAAAAGGCCAAGTATACTGTCTGAGAATTATACAGGGATATGGGGAAAATTAAGATCAAATGAGCTGGAGAATAACAGGGAGGAAGTATAATCTGGAAAGGAGTATATATATGTGTGTCTATGTTGTCAAAATTAAACAGCAGCAATTACATAAGATTTGGTGGTGAGGAGTGGTCTTGGTTATTTCTATCAGGCTAGGTTTACAACTACTGTTTTCATATCTTAATTAATCCATAAGCTAATTAGGAGGTTTGGCAATGTAATAGTGAAAATGAGCAACAATAGAATACAAAACAAATTGCTGCTATAGAAGAAATACTGATTAGAAAATGCACAATATATCATCTTATAATATGCACATAATATATCAAATCAGAAGATACACACCAAAATAGACCCTCAAAAACCATCAATATTTCTCATGGACATTTCATCAAACATATAATGTGCATACAATTTTGCATAATCAGATTCATAAGGACCATGAAATCAATAAAGAGAAATACAAAGTATGGTTAAGTTCGACTGCATTGATGAATTTTTGGCACTGGTAATCAGTAAATTTAAGAATGAAAACGACTATAATCAGATTTGATGACTGAAACCATATAATGAGCAGTCGATTTACAAAGACAGAAACAATAAGTAACAAAAGTAAAATACAAAGACAGAGTGAAAGACAAACCTGTCAGTCGATTTACACCTCAAAAACCAAATTCTTTGCCTGGAAATCGTAGAAGAGGAGAAGAAGAAAGTGTGAAAATCAACCCAGAAAGAAAATCGTAGAACCGAGAACTGGAAGAGAAGGCTCGTTACCTTGAAAAGAAACAAGAGAATTGATCGATTTAGGTTGTTACCTTGAACTGGAAGAGGAGAATCGATCCTTTTGAACTGGAAGAGGAGAATAGAATTTTCGTAGGGGGAAAATCTCAGATAAAAATTTTGGTGTGGAGGGAATTGAAGCGCCACTTTTTTTTAGCAAGAATTAGTGGCACTTTTTTTATAAAAAATTTAATACAAAAATTTGTTTTGCTGTCATTTATTTTTAAAGTATTAGTAAATTAATGAATCATTATTAACATATAAAAAATTATGTCACTGTTGTTATGAACAATACCGACAGAAAATATATAATGCTACCAAATCCTAAAAACCATTTTGTGACATATGTATTCTGCAGTAAAAACGTAATACAGTGGCACATAAATATCTGCCACTAAATGTGTGTGCCACTAAATGGCTATTTTTTTGTAGTGATATATATATATATATATATATATATATATATATATATATATATATATATATATATATATATATATATATATATATATATATATATATATATATATATATAAACTTGACGTTTTAAGCGGATTTTATTTATAAACTTGTAATGTTGGGTGATTTAAGACATAAAATCTATAAACATATATATTATCATATATTAGATATATTAAGTCCCTATTATCATTTAGGGCTCGATTAATCTCTCTCGGTGCACCATCCATCAACTTACGAAAAATTACACTTTTCGCTCGTTTTTGCCATCAAAAGTTCGGTGAGTCCTCATAGCCCCTATTTTCACAATGTTATGTTTTGGGGTTGAAATACATGCTTCGTTTTCATATGGACACAAAAACAACTTCATTTCTATTATGTATTACACATGTGGTTCCATCAGCCCTTATATCATGAACCGTTAATTGCATTTATTTGTAAGCGTGAATATATTGTGGATAGATCTATCGGGAGTCATGTCCCCCATTCGGGTTAGTTCGGGTCGGCTAACAGCGAGTGCATATATATTTAACACACGGTATTACGTATGGGAATACTGCACAGGGCAAACTCATTTTAATTAAGCTTCGGTTGCATGATGGTTTATATGTAATACATAACATGGAATTTATGATTTTATAAATACAAACTCTACTGTTGTTGTCCATACAAGTCAGATTTACGTGTAAACCTATGAGCTCACCAACAATTTTTGTTGACGTATTTTAGCGTGTATTTTCAGGAAATTAAGGCAAGTGTGCCTTCCGACGTATTTACTTTCAAGCTTCCGCATCCATGGAGTCGCATGCATATTCAAAATTAACGGAGATTTAGCTGCATTATTTTGGATACTTTAATTATGTAATTAAATCTTTGTATTGTGCGAACTTCTTTTCTTCAAATCAGACTATGTAAAACATTGCTAAATTTTAAAGTTTTAACGATGTATTTTAAAAACTTCCATATAGTGGTCGTTCGTTATGATTATGGTTATGCTTCCGCGACGTCGCGTTTCATTGCCAACCGGAGTAACGGGTTGTGATAGATTGGTATCAGAGCCATAGTTATAGTGAACTAGGTTGCATTAGTACCCTAGACTATAACTGCACTTATGTATTATTGATTATGAAAATATTTTGTAACTAACTAAAAGACTATGCATGGACCTTGATAGCAGAAAACATGTCCCACCAAGAGATAATCATTTTGTCCGACTCAGAAGAGGAATATGCCCCCACCCGCCCATACCACCCGGAGGTGTTTTCTGACGAGGACCTGACGGAGGAGGAAGACCCCTCGGAAGACGAGGATCCAATGGAGGAGTCAGAAGAAGAACCAATGGAAGAGGACAACGCCAGAGTAGATCCACCATCCCCGGTGGTCCCCGCCCGCACCCCATACCACCAAGCGGTGCCATCGTTTAAGCCGTACCGTCCCTACCCTAACGGCCCAAAGATGATGTATACACCCTGAAATAGGGTGATCACACCGAGGCGGGAGTCTATTCCCATCTCGACTCCTCAACCAAATCCCCCACCACAGCAACGACGGGTAGACGCCCGAAGATGGGGCTGGATGCCTGAGACTCTCCGTGAGTGGAGACAAGAGGAAGGAATCCCTTCCCAGTTCGAGGTCGGAAGACCATCCTCCGCACCGATCCCACCACTCACCCAGGAGACGGCTGACCAGACCGTACCCCTGCTAGTAGCAAGGTCTTCACGGCATTACCTCCAAATCCGGTTACTCAACCAGGATATTGGAGAATTGACTGCCCGTTTGAAGCGGGAGGAGATTCAGAACTCCAATTTATACTAGGTTAACCATCACGCACTCACCATCCAACAGGATGGCCTGGATGAGCTTCGGCAGTGACTAGCCGAAAGCGAGGCTCGGAACGAGGAGCTGACTCAGCGCCTCAACGCGTTGGAGAAGGGAGAGACCCCTGATCACTGCCACACTTAGTACCCTTTACCTATCTTTGTAATGTTAGGAAAAATATTATGTAATAGTGTAGGACAAAAATTTTCGGGTAATAACCCGCCCATTGTAATAATGAATGTTGCAAGTTATTTATGAAATTGTGTTTGATGATTATAGTGTTGTGCCTTAAGAAAAATTTAAATCTTTAAGATTCAACTTCTTACACTATGCTCTTTTCTTTAAACTTTAAGATAATGCCGCCAAGAAGAGCCATGAACGCTGCAGAAATCGAGGAATTAGTCGCACAAAGAGTGGCCGCCGCTATAGCCACTTATGAGACCAACCGAAACAGTTCTGCTAATTGATATGGTGGTGCTAGCCGCACCATGGGAGGTACTGAAACCCACCCAAAGGGTTGTGGAATTAAGGGGTTTTTGAGTTGCAAGCCCCGATACTTCAATGGAACTGAAGGAGCCGTCGGATTGGTACGATGGTTCGAAAAATTGGAGTCTGTCTTCCGTGTAAGCGGTGTGTTGAAGGAGACAAGGTGAAATTCGCCACCCACACTCTGCAAGATAGCGCCTTGAGGTGGTGGAACTCGTATACCCAGTCTGTGGGGATTGATGCAGCTTACCAACTCTCCTGGACCGAGTTAAAACAAATGATGACCGATGAGTATTGCCCAAGAAATGAACTACAGAAGATGGAGTCAGAGTTTTGGAATCTGGCTATGAAAGTAGCGGATGTAGCTGGGTACACCAACCGATTCCACGAACTAAGCATTCTGTGCCCTCAGATGGTGACCCCTGAATACAAGAAAATTGAGCGTTACATTTGGGAACTCGCTCCTCAAATTCAAGGCAATGTCATTGCCTCCAACCCAACTACCATTCAGGACGCCATCAGAATGGCCAACAACCTTATGGATCAAGTGTCCCGGAGAAACGAAGCCAAGGCCGGGGAAAACAAGAGGAAATGGGAGGACAAGTCTGGAAAGAATACGGGCTCACAATTCAAGAAGCCTGAAACCATCAAGGCTTATGTAGCGGGAGTTGAGACGAGGAAGGGCTACACAGGTACAAAGGCTTTCTGCACCCAATGCACCTACCATCACAACAAGGGTCCCTGCCCAACCCCTTGTGGAAAATGCAAACGTCTTGGTCATTTGGCCAAGGACTGCAAATTTGGTACCCCGGGTAATAACGGCAGCAATCAGAGAGGTTGCTATGAATGTGGAGCTGTCGGGCACTTCAGGAGTGAGTGCCCGAAGTTGAAGAATGGTGGAGGAGCTCAGGGGAGAGCTTTTATAGTAAGAGCAGGTGACGCTCGTCAGGATCCCCATGTGGTATTAGGTACGTTTCTTTTAAATGACATTTACGCTTACGTACTCTTTGATACTGGGGCTGATAGGAGCTTTATATCTGATAAGTTTAGTAAGCAATTGAATGCCACTTCTTCTCCCTTAGATAACTCTTATACTATAGAGCTGGCTGACGGCAAAATAATAGAGGCAAGTAGTATTATTAAGGAATGCACACTGAAGCTGGCAGAACACCCCTTTAAGATAGACTTGATGCCTATAGAACTCGGAAGTTTTGATGTACTAATTGGTATGAATTGGTTGTCACACAATCATGTCGAGATTTTGTGCGGTAAGAAAGTGGTACGAATACCACTCCACAAGAAGAAGGTCGTAACAGTCCAAGGGGTAAGAAAGAATCGTCAGCTGAATGTTATATCCGGCCTAAGGACATTAAAATGCCTTAGGAAAGGTTGCCATGCAGTATTAGTACAGATTGCAGAAAAAAAGTCGGAGGAGAAACGACTCGAGGATATTCCAGTGGTTCGTGACTATCCAAAGGTCTTCCCGGAAGATTTGCTTGGGCTTCCGCCAGCTAGGCAAGTGGAGTTCCAATTCGACTTGGTGCCAGGAGCTGCACCGGTCGCAAGAGCCCCATATAGACTCGCTCCTTCTGAAATGCAAGAGCTATCCAATCAACTACAAGAGTTGATGGATAAAGGATTCATTCGACCAAGTTCCTCACCTTGGGGAGCTCCGGTCTTATTTGTGAAAAAGAAAGACGGATCCTTCAGAATGTGCATAGACTACCGAGAGCTAAATAAGTTAACGGTGAAGAACCGCTACCCCCTTCCCAGAATTGACGACCTGTTTGACCAACTACAGGGATCTAGCTTCTACTCTAAGATTGATCTGCGATTCGGTTATCATCAAGTAAAGGTTCGGGAAGAAGACATTCCCAAGACAGTGTTCAAAACTCGTTATGGACATTACGAATTTTAGGTGATGCCATTCGGTTTGACCAACGCACCAGCCGTATTCATGGACCTCATGAATCGAGTGTGTAAACTGTATTTGGACGAATTTGTAATAGTGTTCATAGACGATATCCTCATCTATTCCAGAAATAAGGAGGAGCACGAACAACATCTCAAGCTGATCTTGGAGTTGTTAGAGAAGGAACAGCTATACGCCAAATTTTCAAAATGTGAATTTTGGTTACGAGAAGTTGAATTCCTTGGACATGTGATCAACAGCCAGGGAATCCAAGTTGATCCATCAAAAATCGAGGCCATAAAGAACTGGGCAACTCCTAGAACTCCCACGGAAATCCGCCAATTTCTAGGACTTGCCGGTTACTATAGGTGATTTATTGAAAACTTCTCAAAGATAGCAGGTTCCCTAACGGAACTGACTCGGAAAGATGTAAAGTATATCTGGGGTGAAGATCAGGAAAAGGCATTTCAACAGTTAAAGCAAAGATTATGTAGTGCACCAATTCTGTCCTTACCTGAAGGGACAGAAAATTTTGTGGTCTACTGTGATGCCTCACATAATGGAGTAGGTTGTGTGCTCATGCAAAAGGATAAAGTCATTGCTTACGCATCACGGCAACTCAAAATCCACGAGGTAAACTATACAACTCATGACTTGGAGCTCGGAGCAGTGGTGGTTGCACTTAAAATATGGAGACACTGTTGGGAAATAGTTTAAGTATGTTCAAACTGTTAGTTAGACTTCTCAAACTGTTAGTAGAGTTTATATGTAAATCCAAAGTTCATGCTGCTAGTTGAAGAAACTCGAGCTGCCAGTGTAAAAGTTCAAGCTGCCAGAGTAAATCAACTCGAGCTGCTCAGTTCATGCTGTCAAGTGATTCAAGCTGCTCAACAGTTTCATAAACAGAAAGTGCTGATTTTCAGGAAAAGATATCTACATGAAGATTCCAGCATATCTACTATCAGAGAAGTCATGGTTCGTCAAGGAAACATATCAAGAAGCAATATAAATACATAGAATAGGTCTTTCTATTGTATAGGAGTTTTCTGCATATTTGTAAAACCCTAAGAACAGTTTGTGTTCTTCGTCTAATCAAACAGATTAGAGGTGATTGTAATCATTGAATTCAGCAATACAAACAGTCTTTACTACTTCTTGTGTTTTATGCATTGTTGATTCTGAAAGTTTTTTTGTTAAAATAATTAAGTGTTATTCCGCAAACTTCTTAATTAAACTTTGATTCAAAGCAAGATTATTGATTTATACTCTGATAAATTCAAATCAGTTAGTCTTGGTTAATTAGTTTTAGATCCTGACAAGTGGTATCAGAGCCACAGGTCGTTCTTTGTTTTTCAAAGTCGAAAACTTTCTTTTAAATTGTTAATCTTTTTGCAATGGAATCTGAAAATGGCAGCAGTGGATCTGGGCAAGGACTCAAAGTGCCTATGCTCAAGCCCACTGAGTTTGAGATGTGGAAACTCAGGATTCAACAGCATATCCAATTCATTGATTATGCCATATGGGAAGCTGTTGAATTTCCTCCTGTAGTTGATCCAGAACTTGATGATGAGGGAAAACCAGTCAAAACTCCTCCAAAAACTGAACTTGAAAGGAAGGCTAGAATGAATGAAGTGAAAGCACTTACACTTTTACAAATAGCCATTCCTAATGCTTATCAACATCAGTTCAAAAAGTTTTATACTGCTCATTCTCTTTGGAATGCCTTAGAGAAAAGGTTTGCTGGTAATGCCAGTACCTAGAGAAATCAAAAGGATCTCTTGAAACAGCAGTATGAGAACTTTTCTGGTGGCAAGAATGAAAACCTTACTCAAATTTTTGACAGGTTCAACAAGCTGATAAGTGAACTGGAAAGTGCAAAAGTCAATCTGGATCAGGATGAAGTCAACAGAAAGTTTCTCAGATCTCTTGGAGAAGAATGGACAGTCTATGCTGCACAATGGAGAACAAAAGACACTCTTGATGAGATAGAACTGGATGATTTGTATAACAGTCTAAGAGTGTTTGAGACTGAGATTGATGCTAAAAAGAAATCCTTTTCTTATAATCACAATACTGCTCTTCTGTCTTCTGAAAAATCAAATAACTGTGATTCTTTTTCAGGTGGTGATGGCAGCTCTACTGAAACCCACTATGAGGCTTTTGTTGCCAATGATGGACTATTTGCTCTAAATGTTGAAGACTTGGAACAAATTCATCCAGATGATCTTGAAGAGATGGATTTAAAGTGGCAACATGCAATGCTGACCATGAGGGCCAAAAGATTTCTTAAAAGAACTGGAAGGACCAATTTTCAAGCCAGAACAGAAGGCAAACCAGCTTTTGATAAATCAAAAGTTGAATGCTATAAATGTCATAAGCTTGGTCACTTTGCCAGAGAATGCAGATCTCAAAGTCAACAGCCATCAAGGATTTCACAGCCCAATCAGACATCATCATCAACAGCACTTGTCTCCCAAGAAGACAATGTGTTTGACTGGAGTGATCAGACAGAGGAAGAATTTCAAAATCAAGCTCTAATGGCAGAAACATCAAATGTCTCCTCCACTGAACTACCATCTGAGGTAAATTCTAAACTCTGCTCTCAATCATGCAAAAATATGGTTAAAAAGTACAGAGATCATAATGAGAGCATGTGCAAAACTCTAGCTAAGATGGAAGAAAGGAGATATGAATACATGCAAGCCATAGAAGATCTGGAAAAACAGATCAATGATTATAAGGATAATGAGATTCAAATGGGATATGATCGAACCTATCATGAGTGGGAGAAAAAGGAGCTAAATAAGAAAATAGGATCTTTGAATAAAAAGGTAGAAGAGACTGAACAAAAGGTGTTAGAGGCTAATAAGAAACTAGAATCTGTCAACATAGATCTAGGAAACTTCAAGTTAGCAAATCAAAAGCTGGAACACCTAATGGAAGTCCAATTTATAGATAGAGTAAAATCTCAGGTTAATCCCAAAGAAGGAATAGGATACAGAGCCACTCCACCTCCATACAACAACAAGTACATTCATCCAATGAGTGAGGTTGCTGATAGACTTGTTAATAAACCACTAGATGAGTCTATGACTATTGTAGATCCTATCCTTGATAACAGTCCTGATTCAAAGGAAGATAAGATTCAAAATAGAGACTGTGACACAATGAGTGCACCCATAGAGGTCCAAGCTACCAGTAAGAAAGGAAAAGAGAAGATGAGTGTATGCAATGCTATTCCACAAGTTTCTGTACATTCTAACTGTAACACTGCATCTTCATCAAAAGAAAATAAAAGAGGTAAAACTGTTCCTATCTGCACATGCCAAAAGCATGGTGTTCAAAAGTTTCCTAAATAGCAGCAAGTAAGAGGAAATCAGAGAAACAAGAACCAGAAATTGACAGAAAAGTCTGGTTCTCCAATTCAAACTGTCAAAAGGTGTTTTCACTGTGGAAGGAAGAATCACTTGGCCAAGGATTGTTTTTATAAACCAGCTGTTGCAAAACAGACTGTGAATCAATCAAAATCAAATCCTACTCAGCCAAAACATTCAAAGGTGAAACCTTCCACATCAGTTCCAAAGAAAACAGTTGATTACAGGTTTACAAAAGTAAATAAAAAACAGTCCACACATCAAAAACAAGTTTTGGCAAAGCCTAAATCAAGTTTTAAACAAATCTGGTGTGTCAAGGACAAATCATCAGATCAAACTGCTGATGCAAAAGATCAGACTGTTAAGCCAAATTCTGAAGCTGTTAGTGCAAAATCTGAAGCTGTTAGCACTAAAATCACAGATCAGACTGTTAAGCATCATTCTGGAACTGCTAGTGAATCATCTGAGACTGTTAGAAGAAAAGATGATCAAAATAACTGGATACCTCATATCCTCACTAAATACTCTCCAAAAACTCCATCAGTAGATCTCACAAAATATAAAAGGTCAAAAACAGTGTTTAGCTATGTCAATATGCAAGGACAACCCAAAACCAATTTGGTTTGGGTTTACTCCACTACTGACTGAGCTGTTATTTGTGCAGGGCAACCACAGGTCTCCTCATAGAACAAGATGGCATTTGGACAGTGGATGCTCTAGGCACATGACAGGCAATTCTGAGTGCTTGTCAAATTTCAAAGGTTTTGATGGAGGATTTGTTGCATTTGGAGGCAACTCAAAAGGAGGTAAGGTTACAGGTAAAGGTACTGTTAATGCAGGCAACATGAAATTCCATGATGTTTTGTATGTTGAACAGCTTAAGTACAATTTACTAAGTGTCTCTCAAATCTGTGACAAACAGAATAGTGTTCTGTTCACAGATTCTGAGTGCGTTGTCCTTTCAAACGATTTCAAAGTTTATGAAAATCTTGTTTTACTAAGAACACCAAGAAAGGATAATGTTTACTGTCTTGACACAGCTCTTTTATCTAAATCAAATATTTTAAGCTGTTTGATATCCAAAGCATCATCCAATGAGTCTGCTCTTTGGCATAGAAGAATGTGTCACATGAACTTCAAGTCTATGAATGTTTTAGTCAAAAAGAATCTGGTAAGAGGCTTACCACAAAAGGAGTTCATCTGTGATGATCATTGTGTAGCATGTCTTAAAGGCAAGCAACACAAAACTTCTCATAAGGCCAAAGAAGTAAATTCAATCTCATCTGTTCTTCAGTTGCTTCATATGGATCTATTTGGTCCAACATCTGTTTTGAGTTTGAATAAAAGGGCTTACTGTTTAGTTATTGTTGATGATTTCACCAGATTTACTTGGGTTTATTTTCTTAGGTCCAAAGATGAGACTGCTGAGCTAGTTAAGTCTTTTATTCTTAAGATAGAAAATCAATCCAACTCCAAAGTTAAGGTGATAAGATCAGACAATGGAACTGAATTTAAAAAATCACATTCTAAACAGTTTCTGTGAGTCCAAAGGCATTGATAGACAATATAGTGCACCAAGAACACCACAGCAAAATGGTGTAGCTGAAAGAAAGAACAGAACATTAATTGAGGCTGCTAGAACAATGTTAGCTGATTCAAATCTGCCAATGACTTTCTGGGCAGAAGCTGTCAATACAGCCTGTTATGTTCTGAATAGGGTTCAAGTTGTTCAATCTCAAGGAAAAACTCCCTATGAGTTATTCC
>JAANYP010005002.1:29567-84921 GCA_020465985.1 Centrapalus pauciflorus | reverse complement strand
GAAAATACTGCTAATATCAAAGGCACTGGTCCTGATTTGTTGTTTGATTTAGATTCACTAACAAATTCTCTGAGCTTTGTTGAGTATACTGCAGAAGCTGATGCATACAGGGTTGAAGCTGCCAATACAAATTCTCATGCTGCCAACACAAATTCTCATGCTGCCAATACAATTTCTCAAGCTGTTGGCACAAAGTTTCAAACTGCTGCAGATTCAACCACATGGGATGAATATGTCACTCTTCCACTTCTGTCATGTGACCCTCCAGGGGTTCTGAATGCTTCACAGGATACAAATCCAGACACTGAAGTGCCACTCTCAAGTCCTGAGAGAACAGCTCCAACAAGTCTCAGGTTCAAGTCATGCTGTTCCAGAAACTGACTCATTCACTGATCCTGATGGAGATGATACAAATCTTGGATCCTCTTTTCAGACAGAAAGAGAGCCTACTCTCAGAGTCCACAAGTATCATCCTCTCAATCAAATACTAGGTGATCCAAGTACCCCTGTACAAACAAGGAAGATGGTTCACAATGAGACTGCTGCTGCTGAACAAGCAGAACCTGAATTCAGTCTAGCTGCTTTTGAACATGCCTGTTTCATGTCTCAATTGGAACCTAAAAAGGCATCAGAAGTGTTGAAAGATTCATCCTGGATTGAGGCTATGCAAGAAGAGCTTCTACAGTTCAAGATTCAGAATGCATGGACTCTGGTGGATCTGCCTAAAGGTAAGAGAGCAATTGGTACAAGATGGGTGTTCAGAAACAAGAAAGATGAGAGAGGGATAGTCATTAAGAATAAAGCAAGGCTAGTAGCACAAGGTTACACTCAAGAAGAAGGCATAGATTATGATGATGTGTTTGCCCCAGTGGCAAGAATTGAAGCTATAAGACTATTCCTGGCCTATGCAAGCTTCAAAGGTTTCAAAGTATATCAAATGGATGTGAAGTCTGCTTTTCTGTATGGAACAATTGAAGAGGAGGTATATGTGTGTCAACCTCCTGGTTTTGAAGACTACAAGTATCCAGACATGGTTTACAAGCTAGACAAGGCTCTCTATGGTCTCCATCAAGCTCCCAGAGCATGGTATGACACTCTGTCATCCTATCTTCTACAGAATGTATTCAAGAGAGGCACTCTGGACAAAACTCTCTTCACTAAGTCTATCAAAGATGAGATTCTGCTTGTCCAAATCTATGTTGATGATATTATCTTTGGCTCAACAAATGACTGTCTGTGCAAAGAATTTGAAGTTTTAATGCACAAAAAGTTCCAAATGAGTTCAATGGGAGAACTCACTTTCTTTCTGGGATTACAAGTCAAGCAGAAGCCCACTGGGCTCTTCATAAGCCAATCAAAGTATGTGAAAGACATACTGGACAAGTTTGGGTATCAAGACACCAAAGCTGCAAGCACTCCAATGGATCCTCACAAGCAGCTTCATACAGACAAAGATGGCATAGATGTGGATATTCATTTATACAGATCTCTTATAGGATCTCTTATGTATCTAACATCTTCTAGACCTGATATCATGTTTACTGTCTGTGTGTGTGCTAGGTTTCAATGCTCTCCAAAGGACTCTCACTTGGTTGCTGTTAGGAGAATCTTTAGATACCTTAAAGGCCAACCACACTTAGGCCTATGGTATCCTAAAGACTCTCCCCTTGTACTAACTGCTTATTCTGACAGTGACTATGGTGGATGCAACATTGACAGAAAATCCACAACTGGTGGATGTCAATACTTAGGAGCAAGATTGGTCTCTTGGCAATGCAAAAAGCAGACAACTGTGTCCACATCATCCACTGAAGCAGAATATGTAGCAGCTGCAAACTGCTGCTCCCAGGTAATGTGGATTCAAAATCAGCTAAGAGACTATGGTATGAATTTCTTACCCACTCCTATTTATATTGACAATTCAAGTGCAATCAGCATTGTGCAAAACCCAGTGAAATTTCCAAAAACCAAGCATATAGAAATCAGGTTTCACTTTATCAAAGATTGTAATGAAAAGAAGCTAATCCAAGTTACCAAAATACATACTGATGATCAGTTAGCTGATCTATTTACAAAACCTTTTGATGTAGGAAGGTTCACTTTCCTGGTATCAAATATTGGTATGGTAAACATGGATTAATTTGTTTTCATTATTATCTAACTAGTATGCTTATTTAAGGGGGAGTCACTGTTCCATTGAAAAGATGCAAAATTTTCAACTAACAGCTTGAGTATTTTCTCAAGCTGCTAGTTCATTTTCTCGGACTGTTAGTTATTCACTAGATCTGTCAAAGTGTGCAGGGTAGTTAGGTAATTTTAATATGTGTGTGCGCGGGACCCAACCTTTTTCAAAACCTTTAAAGGTCCCAGTTTCGTTCAGTTGTAACTACCAGTTACCAAATTTCTTCCACAGCCTTTCTTTTCTCTCTGAACGATTCACACACACTTCTTTGCAAACCCTAAACCCATCGTTTGATCATCCATGGAGTTTGTCAAAGAACACAACTGTCTTCCCTACTCTATAAAGCACTCAGACCTTCAACCGTTCCATGACATGATGGACTTTCTTCGTCACTCCCATATCCATCATGCACTCAATATAAACCCCACCATATACATATCACATATCGAACAGTTCTGGAACCATGCCACTGTTCAATCCATAAATGGAATTTCTTCTATACTATCAAAGATTGATGGCACTCCCATCACCATTACTGAGGAATCCATTCGTTGCCATTTGCATCTTCAAGATGCCACAGGTATAACTGACCTATCCCTTGATGCTTTACATACTGGTCTTTTTAATATAGGTTATAGGGGTCCTGCTGATTCTTTTACTTTCTTAAAAGCCCATTTTTCTCCTAAATGGAAATATCTTGTACATATTATTCAGCAGTGCATGAGCCCCAAAAGAACTGGTTGGTCCGAATTTTCCTCTAACATTGCCACTGCATTAGTATGCTTTTCAACAGGCCAACGGTTCAATTTTTCTAACATGATTTTTCAGGGGATGTTAAGGCATCATTCCCTAAAGAGTGGGAAATTTTTGATGTATCCCAGATTTTTGGCAGAAATCATTGCACACACTTGCACCACTGCTCATTCACATAAACGGATACATGTTTCCCACAGGCACTCACTACCCTCTATAAAGAGACTTTTGAAACATAGTGCCAATTTTTTGAGTGTTGATGTTCCATTGCCTTCTGCAATGATGAACATCCTTCCACAAAACAGAGGAGAGGGTCTTGAGCAGGCTCAGCCTATCATCACTGCTACACCCCCAGGACCCCAACCCCCTCCTCATGATACACAAATTCCTTCTGAACCTTTTGAACAGCCAACTCGCCCACTACAATTTTTATACAAAAGGAAAAAGGGACCAGGAGCTCCTTCCTCCTCCTCCCTAAGACAAGAGCCATATATCCCCGTGCAGGAGGACACTTCTGCACAGCATATCCAAAGGGAACCAATTGAGGAAACTCCCATCCTCACTCAGGAGGTGAACATCTCTTCAGAGATTGTTCATATGGGTTCTGTGGCTGGCACTACTGATGTTTCTGCAAAAGAGGCACAGGACAGTGCCAACATCTCTAAGACCACACACCCATGGCAACAGCCAGTGTGCAAACACAAGCTGGAAGTCCCCAGAACCAAGAACAGAGGGGCCCAGAGGTTTCTACTTCTGGTATTAATGTCAGTGATAGATCACAAGCACCTCAGGTGTTTTCTGATCTTGAGACTAGTCTGCAACTCATGCTCTTAACGGATCCCAAGCTGAAACCTGTTGTAGCCATGTTGGAATATCAAATGTCCCTCATTGCTGCACAGGGAGCTCAGATTTTTGCACTCAAGCAGGCAGAGGCGGCTCAAAATAAAAGAATGGATTATCTCCACAAAGGGTTTACCCTCTGTGGGAATAAAATCATGAAATTAGAGCAGATGATTCAAACCCAAGGGGCAAAGGTTGTAGGTCCTTCTGACCAAACCAATGCTTCCAAAAAGGGGGAGAATCAGGAGGTTCCCAAATCAGTCCAAGCAGCTCCAACAACATCAGCCCAAGCAGCATCAACAGTTCCATCTTCTAGGCTAGCAGTCCCAACAGCTTCTCAAGCTGTTAGCCTAGAAACTCAAGCTGCTGCCCCAAAAGCAACTGGAGTTGTTCTAAGAGAAAGGGTTTAAGCTCCATCAAGTACAGTCCAAGCAACATTCTCTTCTGCAAAAGACAATGGCAAGGGTATCCTTATTGAATCTCCAAAGCACAAATTCTCTTCCAAAGAAGCCCAGATTGCCTTTGATGCTGAAGTTGCCAAGAAATTAGCAGATCAAATGGACAAAGAATTAGATCAGCAAGCCCAGCCCCCAATAGATGATGATGAGACCTTAGGTGATTACCTAAAGGGGTTTGTGGGCAAACAAGGCGAAAAGAAGAGAAAGATGCCAACAGGGCACTCCAAGGCTGAGCACAGAAGATTTTTAATCAATTTTGCCTTTGCAGCAGGTATTTCAAAGAAAATGGCTCAGTCCATGACTACTGAAAGGCTGCAGGAGATACATGACATAGAGATGGAGAAAAGAAAGAAAACAAAAGTCTCCCAAGAAGTCCAATCATCCCAAGAAGCCCAACCATCAAAGGAATCAGTTCAAACTGAAGCTGCTGCCAGTGCACCTGCTCCTACTGATCAAGCTGTTGCTTCTATTCCTTCATCTGTGCCATCATCACAAGCAAAGCTGTATCAAGTTAAGAGGGTATTATTTGATCAACAACTGCAAAAGGCAATGGAGATAGAGAAACTGATTGATCAGCACGATTTTACAAAGCCTCTGATAAATTACTGGTATGCCAAGTCACTAGACGACAGAGATTTAAGAGTTAAGTTTGTGATAAGAAGAGAGTCTGGACCAGAAGAAGAATTTGATACTTTTTGGCAGATGGTTCAGAAGTTGACCAGGGATGAGCTAACAAAGATGTACAATATAGGGTCTGTTACACAAGTTAGATCTGCTCTACCACAAGTGAAGCAACTTATCAGAGATCTAAAATCAGTTGTTGACCCTGAATTTGCAAGGAAAGAGATAGAGGATGCTGAAAAGAAAGGGAAAAAGATCAAGCAAGTTGATCTGTTTGTCAAGTCAAGGACATACAGAATTAAATTCACAGATGGGTCTGGTATATTCTTCAATCTCGAGTTTTATAATTTTTCAAAAGATATGCTGCTTCAGGTAAAATCTGTTAGGATATCTTGTGATAGAGAAGAGATGAAGAGAGAATTTTTGAAGGCTATAGATCAGAAACTTGCACAGCTATAAGTTTTTGAAAGCCTTGGTTTGTAAATAGCAGTTTACTTATTCATTTCCATTTTTGTATAGAATTTAAAGTCTTGTGTAAAGAATTTAAGTTAGGGGGAGATTGTTGGGAAATGGTTTAAGTATGTTCAAACTGTTAGTTAGACTTCTCAAACTGTTAGTAGAGTTTATATGTAAATCCAAAGTTCATGCTGCTAGTTGAAGAAACTCGAGCTGCCAGTGTAAAGTTTCAAGCTGCCAGAGTAAATCAACTTGAGCTGCTCAGTTCATGCTGACAAGTGATTCAAGCTGCTCAACAGTTTCATAAACAGAAAGTGCTGATTTTCAGGAAAAGATATCTACATGAAGATTCCAGCATATCTACTATCAGAGAAGTCATGGTTCGTCAAGGAAACATATCAAGAAGCAATATAAATACATAGAATAGGTCTTTCTATTATATAGGAGTTTTCTGCATATTTGAGTCTGTAATTGCTTTGTTGATTGAGTTTTCATAAGCCTCTAAGGTTGTAAAACCCTAAGAACAGTTTGTGTTCTTCGTCTAATCAAACAGATTAGAGGTGATTGTAATCATTGAATTCAGCAATACAAACAGTCTTTACTACTTCTTGTGTTTTATGCATTGTTGATTCTGAAAGTTTTTTTGTTAAAATAATTAAGTGTTATTCCGCAAACTTCTTAATTAAACTTTGATTCAAAGCAAGATTATTGATTTATACTCTGATAAATTCAAATCAGTTAGTCTCGGTTAATTAGTTTTAGATCCTGACAGACACTACCTATACGGAACTAAGTGCACGATGTTTACAGACCATAAAAGCCTTCAGCATATTCTGAACCAGAAAGAGTTAAATATGAGGCAACGCCGTTGGGTTGAGCTGCTTAGCGATTACGACTGCGAGATTCGTTATCATCCGGGGAAGGCAAATGTTGTAGCTGATGCCCTGAGCCGAAAGGAACGGGTTAAACCTTTGAGGGTCCGAGCTTTGGTCATGACTATACAGTCAAACCTAAACTCTCAAGTCCGCAAGGCACAAGAAGAAGCAGTCAATGAGGGTAACCTACTGGATGAAGCCTTGAGAGGAATGGATAAGCAGTTTGAAATCAAGCCAGATGGATGTCGGTACTTCATGGGCAGAATTTGGCTACAAAAATTCGGAGGAGTAAGGAAGCTGGTCATGGATGAAGGGCATAAAACAAGATATGCTATTCATCCAGGGTCAGATAAGATGTACCGCGACTTGAAGGGAATGTACTGGTGGCCAAACATGAAGGCTAACATTGCTACATATGTCAGCAAGTGCTTAACGTGTTTGAAAGTTAAGGCTGAGCACCAGAGACCATCAGGATTGTTAGTTCAACCAGAAATACCCCAGTGGAAGTGGGAGAACATCACCATGGACTTCATCACCAAGTTGCCAAAGACTTCTGGAGGTTATGACACCATTTGGGTGATTGTGGATCGACTTACCAAAACCAATCAAGGAGACTGATAAGATGGATAAGTTAACACGAATCTATCTTAAAGAAGTCGTCTCAAGGCATGGAGTGCCAATATCAATTATATCAGACAGGGACAGCCGGTTCAGATCAAGATTTTGGCAATCGTTGCAAGAGGCGTTAGGTACGCGCTCAGATATGAGCACAGCCTATCACCCGTAGACAGATGGTCAAAGTGAAAGGACGATTCAGACTTTGGAAGACATGCTAAGGGCATATGTTATCGACTTTGGAAAAAGTTGGGACAGGCACCTGCCATTAGTCGAGTTTTCCTATAACAACAGCTATCACTCGAGTATTGAGACCGCCCCATTCGAGGCACTCTACGGGCGAAAGTGTCAATCACCACTTGGCTGGGCTGAAGTAGGAGACAGTCAGATTACTGGACCGGAGATCATCCAAGAGACTACAAAAAAGATAGCCCAGATTCGAAACCGATTAAAAATCACGCGAGATCGGCAGAAAAGCTATGCCGATGTTCGACGGAAGGATTTGGAATTCCAAGAGGGAGATCAAGTAATGTTGAAAGTCTCGCCTTGGAAGGGCGTAATCCGTTTTGAGAAACGAGGAAAACTCAATCCTCGTTATATCGGACCATTCAAGATCACCAAAAGAATTGGCTCGGTAGCCTACCGACTCGATCTGCCCCCAGAGCTTAGTAACGTTCATAATACCTTCCACGTGTCCAATCTTAAGAAGTTCCTGGCTGATGAATCACTCGTTGAACCTATGGACGAGCTAGAGCTAGATGATAAGTTGGACTTCATTGAACAACCCGTGGAAATAATGGACCGAGAAGTCAAGAAACTATAGCACAGCCGAATCCCTATAATAAAAGTCAGATGGAACTCTAAGCGAGGTCCTGAGTTTACGTGGGAACGCGAAGATCAGTTCCGGGAAAAATACCCTTATCTGTTCTCAAATACTCATGCAGTGGAGAACGTGAGCTAATTTCGGGACGAAATTCCCTTAACAGGGGGAGACTGTAACATTCGGCACTAAACCAGGTTAGCAACAATGACCTAATCTGTATTTAATAGCCAATTATAACCTAATCAGTGGTCATTAGAAATTAATCAAGTGATTAACAAGGTTTATTAGAAAATTCAACTCAATTAGAATCAAATTCATCGGTGCAATGAATCGGGAAATCAATTAATCCGATCGATTTACGATATGAGGGATTAATTCAACTAAGTACATAATTAAATTATGATTAGTGACACTAATCATACACTAATACAATTACTTAACATTAATTATGCAAGACTAAAACAATTCATTAAAACAATGCATCCATAAGTATTTATGAAATTACATAAAAAGGGAAATACAAGAATACATTTCTAAATACTTTTATACAAAAAAAAAGTAAAAATACATTGTAAAAACCCCTTTAGGCCGTAGGAGGAGGACAACAAGGACCATGAGAGATTTTATTTTACTCAACATTTCACCATCAAATCCTCCTCTTTCATTTCAAGCTAGATTTTACAACTATTTTCATCATTTCACCACCTTTTCTCCTCTATAAATAAGACCTCAACTTCACCTCATTTCTCACACCTTGCAAAGCAAATCACTCTCTCTTTTTCTCTCTTCCAAATCCGGCCAAGGCCTCAAGCCAAAGCCAAAGTTGTGCAACCTTCTTATTCTTGTAATTTTCAAGTGTTTTTGGGTGAAATCTTCCAAGAGTTTCAACTTCTACTTGGTTTCATCCTTCTAATACCCCAAAGTAAGTAAATACTAACTTATTTCATTATACATTTATGTTATATAAGTCTTGCATAATATATATAATCACCAACAACAACAAGTTTCATAAAAACTCAAGTTTATAAATTTCTAGTTTTTGTTTTTAAGTTGTTTTCTTCAAATGTGTTTATAAATATATAAACACATCATATAAGTGTAAATATTATGAAAACAAGTGATATATATGTGTTTTATAAGTTTTATACAAGTAGTCTTTGAATAAACCACAAGAATCATAAGTTATTTCAAGTTTATAAACTGCGGATTTTCGGTAGAAAATTTATATCGACTTTGAAAAATCATAACTAATTCATAACTTGACGAAATGAGTTGATTCTTGTCTCAAAAGTTAGATCTATGTCTTAACTATAAATCTGGAAGTTTTCATAATTTATTTTGGAGTTTAAGACCTCCAGAAATTATTTGAGAAACCGAAAGTTTGACAGCTCAAAAATGGCCAACATAGGGTTTTCAACAAGCTTTTTCACTAACCTAAACATCTCGAAAAATGGCCGTTCTTGATTCTAAAAATCCTTTGTATATAGTAGTTTAATGTCCAACACCAAAGCCTAAAACGTTTTGGAGCTTGGTCAAAAACAGCCTCAAAGTAAGCCGAAAAACCTTCGAAAAAGCTGGAAAATTATATATATATATATATAAACTTGACGTCTTAAGCGGATTTTATATATAAACTTGTAATGTTGGGCGATTTAAGACATAAAAATTCTATAAATATATATATTATCATATATTAGAGATATTAAGTCCCTATTATCATTTAGGGCTCGATTAATCTCGCTCGGTGCACCATCCATCAACTTACGAAAAATTACACTTTTCGCTCGTTTTTGCCATCACAAGTTCGGTGAGTCCTCATAGCCCCTTTTTTCACAATGTTATGTTTTGGGGTTGAAATACATGTTTCGTTTTCATATGGACACGAAAACAACTTCATTTCTATTATGTATTACTCATGTGGTTCCATCAGCCCTTATATCATGAACCGTTAATTGCATTTATTTGTAAGCGCGAATATATTGTGGATAGATCTATCGGGAGTCAAGTCCTCCATTCGGGTTAGTTCAGGTCGGCTAACAGCGAGTGCATATATATTTAACACACGGTATTACGTATGGGAATACTGCACAGGGCAAACTCATTTTAATTAAGCTTCGGTTGCATGATGGTTTATATGTAATACATAACATGGAATTTATGATTTTATAAATACAAACTCTACTGTTGTTGTCCATAGAAGTCAGATTTACGTGTAAACCTATGAGCTCACCAACAATTTTTGTTGACGTATTTTAGCGTGTATTTTCAGGAAATTAAGGCAAGTGTGCCTTTCGACGTATTTACTTTCAAGCTTCCGCATCCATGGAGTCGCATGCATATTCAAAATTAACGAAGATTTAGCTGCATTATTTTGGATACTTTAATTATGTAATAAAATCTCTGTATTGTGCGAACTTCTTTTCTTCATATCAGACTATGTAAAACATTGCTATATTTTAAAGTTTTAACGATGTATTTTAAAAACATCCATATAGTGGGCGTTCGTTATGATTATGGTTATGCTTCCGCGACGTCGCGTTTCGTTGCTAACCGGGGTAGCAGGGTGTGACATAATTTTGTTGTGACAATTCTATTGAATGAAGAAAAATCTCGTGCGAACAATAGTGTTATATATTTGACTGAGCAAA
Organism: Centrapalus pauciflorus; assembly: GCA_020465985.1. Classification (NCBI taxonomy): domain Eukaryota; kingdom Viridiplantae; phylum Streptophyta; class Magnoliopsida; order Asterales; family Asteraceae; genus Centrapalus; species Centrapalus pauciflorus. The sequence goes on along the minus strand of JAANYP010005002.1, from coordinate 74,650 downwards.
ATGCTAAATTGTTACAACTTCAAATTTTTCATAACAGTTCAGATCATTGTAATCTAATTTCAGAATTAATTATAGATAAAGCTGAATAAACTGCTAGACTTGCTGTGTTTAATTTTCTTTTGACAGAAGCGAATTCTGAAAAGACTAAAGCTGTATCTGAAATTAATCTTTTGAAATTAAAGATTGACAAATTTGAAGAGAAAAAAAATTATGAATTCTGAAACAGAAGAGCTTAAATGGCAAATATCTGAGTTGATGAAGAAATTGGAGGATTCTGAATGTGAGAATTATTTGAATGCTGAAAAAGTTAAACATCTTTTATCAAATACTTTCTGTTCATCTAAGAAATAATTTCTGTTTGTCTAAGAAATGAAACTTCTTTGTTGAAGAATTCCGAGGAAATTAAAACTCTTCAAGACAAAATTTCAAATCTTGAGGAAGAGTTAACTGAAAAAATTTTCAATCTGAAGTTCAAGTATCTTCTCAAGATAAACAAAGACAAATAGAATTTTAAAGATGAGATTCCAGTCAAGTTTAACTATAATGAAACTTCTAAATCAACCGTTTCAAAAGTTTCTAACAATACTAATTCTTTTTCTCAAAATATATTTTCTTAGAATAATAATAAGTATTATCAGAAACAGGCCAATACTGGATAAATTTTTAAAGAGAAGCATTCACATAATTCTGTCTGTTCTAATTCTCATGTTTGTGTCAATTTTCAGATATAAGATTTTTTGAGACAAAAAAGAACTTAATTCCTAATTTTAATTGTGAACAAACGAAAGTTGTTCAAATATGGATACCTAAACCTAAACAACAATGAGTATCCAACCCATGCTGAAATGGGTACCCAAATCAGTAATGAAGTGGTTACCTAAATCACCTAATCTGCCAAGATCCAAAAAGCAAAGGATACCAAAGGGTACTTGATATTCTTTTTGCAGATGAAATGGTTTCTACTCATATCAGCGTAGGACCCACTTCATGATAATGGTTTCCAGATCACTTCAGATTAGAACCCGTGCTTATTCAAATGGTTTTCGTACATGTCATTGCAGAATCCGGTATTCATTCAAATGACTTCTATTAGGGTTGTTCATAGTCGGATATCCGAATTTTGGATATCCGAAATTTCGAGTAGTTGAAAATACTATCCGAATCCGTATCCGAAATTTCGGATACGGATTCGGATAGTATCCGAAAATCCTAATTTTAGAAAACATCAATAATAATATAATATGCCAATTGGCATGGTAAATCGAGAGCTGAGAGAGATCAAGAGCTGAGACTCTAAGAGCTTGACCAAACCAAATAAACGCAGTTTTTTAAAATTAAAGGTAAACCAAACGTAATTTTTTACACGTTATAGCTCTGGCCAATTACAATTTGGATGGCAAATGAAATTAGATTGGAAAGGGGGAGTTTCACTGTTTGAGATGGAGAAAACCATGAAGCTTATCTAGCAGCAGCAATGGTACCTGACTTCCTCCATGAATAAGCCATCCTCTTCCCTCTGCGCTAGGAGTAGTTGTAGCTGTTTCTTATCCCCCGTCCTACAAACTTATCAGATAAGCCTACACCTGCCCTTCTTCAAGCTCCGAGGAAGAGGAGGACCCTTCCAATGAAACGTTTTTCAACCCACCACCACAACCACCACCGATTCTGGTTAGTTTCCAGTCCCCACCCCTACTCGCTGTGTGTTTGTGTCGATGCTATCGTGATTAGTGATTACCCAGCACTAGCAAGGCAGCAGTGGCGGCGGCGCAGTGCAATACAGCCCCAATGTCGAGATCGATATGGAGGATTGGAGGCCTTCGAGAAAAGACAACAGCGCCGAACACAGCTTTCCAGTTCCAGAGTTCCAAGCTTCCAGTAGCAATAGTCGATGGGAGATTCGAGATTTGGAGGCAACAAGTAGGCTAGGGTTTTTTCTTTTCATAAGTTTATGTTTATGGGCCTTTTCTATTAATACATAAAATTTATGGAAATGAAGAAAGCAATGAGCCCAAGCAGCCCAAACATAAAAATCAGATTTTTTATTTTTAAAAATTCGGATAATCCGAATATCCGAAAAATTACAAACTTGCTATCCGAATCCGAATTTTCGGATTATCCGAATTTCGGATATCTGAAAATCGGATAATCCGAAAATTCGGATACTTTCGGATCGGATGCTCGGATTCAGATATTTTTGAACAGCCATAACTTCTATACACCTAAGAATAGAACCCGAGCTTCTGCGACAATGAAATTCCAGACATGATTTCTTTATCAGTTCAACATAGAGCTTGCGATGACACACAAGGAGTTTAAATTTTTATTAGTTCATTCTTCTGAATTTTAGTTGACTGATTCTTTGCTTATTTGCAAGTGGAATTTCATCTATACTCTGATGAATAAATTTTTCAAAGTTGTGTGCCATTCTCAAAAGACATAATTTTGTGCACGTATAAAGAAAATTTTTGTTATGAAATTACATTTGAGCTTATTTGTGAGCTTAAATGATACATTATTTCATATCACTAATCTCTGAGACATATCACTGCGGCTAATTGATCTAATCTTTGTGATTTTCGTATCTCAATTCTTCTGAGTTTCTTTTCATGTTCGGATTTCCCATGTCTTTCTGATTCTCATAATTCATATCATTCTTAAGTCTCCCATTATGATTTCTGTGTTGATTTCTGATTCTCTGAATTCATTCATTCATTCCCTTATTCCTCTGATCCTTTCCATATCCTTCTAATTCATTCTGAATTCTTCCTACTTCTTTCTATTCCTCATTCTCCTGATTTATTCTGATTCAGACTCAATATATCATCTTCTGAGCTTATGAGTTAAGCGTCATTGATATATTTTTCACATACATCTGCAGACTTCGACACTGCACCAAACTGAGTGATTAGGCATATAAGTCTCTTCTGTGGTCTAACCAGAACCGGTAGACCTACCCAGGAAGCAAACCACCATGTAGTTTGTGTGGGTGAGGGTCTTTAGGTCTTTTACTTGAGAAGGGTCGAACAGAGGTGAAAAGTAATTGAGAGGGCTATATTGACATGAGATGGTGGTGCATCAGATCATGATTTCACTATAAAGCTGACTGAACATTATTTTTTGATAAGTGAGCCAGAGGGAGCTAAGTTGAAAAAATGCTGAGAGCTAAGAGTTGAGAAAGGATTTAAAGAAAAGATAATCCTACTACACTGTGTCGACTGTGTAAACCACATAATCTATCAAGCCCTTGGTGACTTGATATTGAAAAAAACATCATGCACCCAGTAACACATGCACTTAACCCCACCAGCTACTCAGTTGTCTTACAAAAGACTTCTGTTTCATATATCATGGAGATTATAGCAAATTTCTATCGATATATCATTTGGATAGTATTGATATTGAAACAATGAAGACAACAGCTCCGCTCTCCGACTTTATTCTATGCACATTGAGTCTAGAGCCAAAATGTCATAATAAAACACATCGAGTCAACAGTCCACGGACTATAAAAAGCATGTCCAATGTGGCATAGCCTGAACAAATATGAGTGATACTTACTTATAAGTATTTCACAGTGATTATTTTGAAAACCTATCAGTGTCAATAGCAAACAGCGCTGAAAATAGGTCACATAGATTTGTTAATCTGTCATGCAAACGGGATTCTACGGAAACCTGGAGGTTAATTGTTTGATATTTTTTCTGGCGAGGATGTAATTTTTAGGGGGAGAGAAGTTTGTATGTTGTTTGTTGTAGGGGGAGAGTGAATTATTGATGTAAATTCTCTGATGTGATTTTTGTTCTGAAGTTGAATGTAATATTTTTCTTCTTTTGATTTTGACTAGATTTTTCTACTAAAAGCTATATTGTTATCTCTGAAGTTCTTATGCATGATGATCTTCATCTATATGATCATCATGAGGGGGGAAAATGATTATTTTCAGGGACCCAAGATTCAAGACTAAACAACTAGTTTGTTTAGTCAGTTGAAGAAAAGACCATAGAAAAACAAATAGAATCATATCAAAGTAACTAAAGAGTTTGCTAAGATAGTATTTGTTCAGGGGGGGGGGGGGGGGAATACACAAAATTCTTGATTCAAGGGGGAGTGTATTCTATTAGAGAAGATAAGATCAGAAGATGAAAAGAATTTAAGAAAGTTCATGATTCAAAGGGAGAGTGTTTTAACTAAGAAGAGAAGATCATAGAAGACAAGATATGAAGATCATAAAGATAGGGATACAGCTCAGAGAGAAGAAAACATTAAAGGTTATTGAAGATGAAATTTCAGAAGACTGAAGATCCATAGATGTTTAGTTTTTATTTGTATTTTTTTGTTACGGTAAGGTCATTGTGTTGTATTGTTTCTATATAGTTGTTTTTCACCTCTAAGGGGGGAAATTGTTAGATATAAATAATAGATGTGAAAACAACATTATATAGTACCTTAAGGACTAATAATGCAATTAGGGTATAGATTAGAATGTTAGTATATAAATAAATTTCCAAGGGAAATTTCCTTATAAATTTTAGAATTCTTTCATTTGTAATTACGTTTCAAAGTGTAAAATTGAGAAATCATCCAATTCAATGCAAAATTAGTTCCAAAAGTTTATGATTCAACTACATCAAGTTCTAACAATAATGTTAGGCACAAAAAGGCCTCAGTCAAACCTGCTCTACATCTGAGGGGGAGATTTTTAATCAAACCTGTTGATGCACTTGACGGTATAATTTAAGGCCTGTTTATGCCTTATTGAAACCTGAAAAGTGATTTGCAATATCAGCCAAAACCTGTTTACCATGTTACATTCGTTGCAACAAAGGCAGTTTGTCCAAGCTGTTCTGTTTGCTGAACAGGCTGGACATAAACTGTCTACGCTGCTCTATTCTGTTGAGCAGCTTGGACAGTGTACAAGTGTTATATTCTTTGTGAACAGATGTTGTTCTTTGTGAACAAGTTAAACACTTTATGGAATATGTTTCCAAGTCCTCATGTATTTTTTTTTGCTACAAGATCAGTTGATAAGTCGAAGACAAAGTGGAAAACAGAACTGCACAGCCTGCCCACGCTGTTCTGTTACATGAAGACAAACGGATATTTGAAAAGGGTGACAGACCTTTTCTTATATCAAAATGGCATTAGCAAAAGAAGAAAGATGCAAAGTTGACATTTCTCTTTTGGTTAAAGCCTTATGCAACAGTGACAAAAAGGAAAAGACAAAGATTCTGTCATGTGAAGACAAATATGCTTTATCAGAACGTGCAGAAAAGTGTCTTGTCTTTTTGGAAAGACTTTCCACTATCTCATCTGTCCAATGAAGAAGCTTCACTGAGATTCTCCTTTTGAGTATAAAAGGAAGCTTCTAAGGATTGTGAGACATCCAAGAGTGTGAAATCAGAACGTGCATTGAAGTGTGTTATTCCATGCATGCAAGTCTGCTTATATAAAACAGTAGAGTGTGTCTAAGCTGTTCTTGTATAAGCTGTCCATCTGAGTCTTGTAAAAACAGTGAGTGCTTCTAAGTGAGTGTATTCATTGTACCTAGTCTGAGTGAGTCTTAGATTAGTTAACCAACTGTTGTATCTGTCATCTCAGCTTGAACCTTTCCGCATTCAAGCTTGTTTGTAATTAACACTTGTTAATAATATACACAAACATTGAGAAAAAGATTGTTAAGTTTTAAATAGCTGTATTCACCCCCCTCTACAGCTTAGAACTATACACTTGGGAAACCTTTTGGGACCTACAACTGGTATCAGAGCAGATAGAGTGTGTGTCAACTCTAGATCTCTTATTCTCCCTACTTTCCCATGGACAACAGTGCTACAAATTCCTCATCTTACTATGACAATGGGTCAATGGCCAAACCCCCAAAGTTCAATCATCAGAATTTCTCTGGCTGGAAGTGCAGAATGATGCTCTATTTAGAGAATCTGGATGTACAACTACCAGAGATAGTAATGGAAGTTCCCTATGTGCCAACTTCTGTTACTACCATTACTCCTGCTGTTGAAGGAGCAGCCCCTGAAATCAGAACCTTTGAGAAGGCTAAAGCTTAATGGTCTGATGAAGACAAAAGACTGGTTGCTTTAGATGCAAAAGCCAGGAATAACCTGGTTATCTCTCTGCCTGATGATGTGTTCAAACAGGTTAAGAAGATGAAGACTGCAAAGGAGATGTGGGATACTTTGTGTACCGTCTATGATGGACCCACCATCACACTGGATAACAGGATTAACAATCTTGTTAGACAGTATGAACTCTTATTTGCAAAACCAAAGGAGACACTCACAGAACCCTACACCAGGTTTACTCCTCTTGTTAATGATCTCAAAGTTGTTGGGATCACAAAGGACAGCCTGACTCTGGTGAACAAGTTCTTGGACATCTTACTTGAAGAGTGGAACTACTTTTCTACCATCTTGAGAAATTGAGGTACCATCAAAGGTATGGATCTTGTAAACTTATATGGATCCTTACTAAATGATGAACAGTCAAGGCAGCAGAAGAGAAATGCTTTGGAAATGTCCAAGAGAGGTGCTCCCTTAGTGGCCATCGTGAGATAACCTGTTGGGCAGGTATGTGATGTGTTCACACAACCTGATCAACATGCTGATGATGAAAGAGAGGAAATGTCTGATGAGGAAGACATTGCAGACCTTGCTGAACTTGATGATGAGCAAATGATTGCAATGCTTGTCAAAAGGTTCAACAAGAAAAGGTTTGCAAGAATTATGTTGCAGGGGAACTCAAATGCTGTAAAAAAGAAGGCATTTGATAAATCTAAGGCTGAGTGCTTCAAATGTGGCAAAACTGGCCATATAGTTGTTGACTGTGTGTCAAAAGCTGTTGGACAGTCTTCCAAACCATACAAGACTAACAGGGACGATGGCTACAGGGTTAAGTACCTTATGGCCATGGCTAAGCTGAAAAAGTTAGAAAACTCAGTGACTTCCAACAAGCAAAAGGGACTCATGGCAGAGACATGTGACTGGGTGGAGTCTGATTCATCCTCAGATGAAGAATACAATAACTGTCTGATGGCCAACACTGACGTCCCATCAACTAGCAACTTCAAACAGGACTTGGCTGAAGCTGAAGCCTTCAGCAGCCTAGAGAACTGGAACCCCACAATGATGTACAAGGTACAAAATTTTATGGCTTACAGTTCTGAAGAGAAAGTAAAAATGTTTAAATAAATGTTTGTTGATTTAAAAGCTGCTGTTGAGAAGCACAATGTTTTACTATCTGAAATCTCTAAGCTTAAAAATGATCTTGACACAAAATCCAGTAAACTGGACAGTTTCCATAAGTTGGAAACTGAGCTTGATGAATTAAAACACATCAACTCCATTTTACTGGAAGGAAAGAGAGAGACAGATGTAAAACATGCAAAGCTTCAAAAGATAGTTGACTCTTGGTGCCAATCTGCACAAAAAGTCAGTCATTGTATCAGTCAGCAGATCCCTGCACAAATCCAAGCCTATATTGGAGGGGATCTTGACAAAGCAGCTTCTATTGTTGAAATTAATAATCTGAAAGATGACTTATCCACTCTTGGTGAGCTTCCCAGCACTTTCATTCAGAAAGTTAATGGAAAGCTAGTCTCAACAAACAGGTTTGTCAGGCCTCAAAATACTGACAGCTTGTGTGAAAAAGCCCCAAAAGCTGATGATGGAATTTGTTCTCCATCAAATCAGCCTGCTAAGTGCTCTGCTGATTCACACAAGCAAAAGAAAGGAAAACATGCTCAAGTTGCAGCAGTGGACACTAAACCTGTTGACAAAACAGGCTCTGGGTCCAAAGCTGATGGTAAGAGACATGTTAATCCTTTTGATGCTAAACATTTTGAAAATAAGTTTTCAAAAGGTAAGCAGCCTGCTTTCAACAAGGGTAAGTCTCATGTTGAAAGCAAATATGTTGTGGTTTCAAATAAGTTTTCAAATCATAGTGGAAAACTGGTTATAAATGAAAATAAGTCTTTCAAAACCAGAAACAGTGATTATGTTGATAGGCAGCATCAATCACATCTCAGTAAGGGAAAAGGCAAAGCCATTACTCAACCTGAGAAATCTGGGAATAAGTTTCCCAGACCTGTGGAAGGTCAAAAACCAATCAAGCTTCCTGTATTTGACATATGTCCTCCCAAAAAGAGGAAAGAAGAAACAGGCAAAGCTGTTGATATTGTGCCTTCCACCCAAGCTGTTGATTCATCGAAAAATAGTAATAAGTTTGCTAAACCTGCTGATAAAATCAACAGAAATAATTCAGAATGTGTTTCTGAAAGTTCTTCTTCCAAAAAGGCTAAAAAGAGAAAATGATATAAATGTGGGAAGAAGACACACATGGCTAAAGACTGTCCTGAAACTGAGGACATGAGGCATGTTGACTCTGCTAGTTCCATCATTGCTAAAACAAGCAGTGTTGGAAGTAACTTAGTCAATGAAAGTGGTATCCAAACTGATACCATTCAAATAGGAAATATTAGTGTGGATATCACTAGCCCATCAACAAATGTTGATGAAGTAGGAGAACTCATCACTATGATGAGTTCCCCTAAAAATAACTAATGTTTTCCTATGACACTCTACAGGACAAACAACCATCCCAGGTTTCGTACTTGGACAGTGGCTGCTCAGGACACATGACAGGTTGCAAGGACCTGCTGAGTGATCTCAGGCCTGAAAAAGGGCCAAAAGTCACCTTTGGTGACAATGTACAAGGATCCACTGAGGGATATGGAACTCTTAAAGCAAGTGCTGCAGTGTTCAAAAGGGTGGCCTATGTGGTTGGGCTAAAACATAATCTTGTTAGCATAAGTCAACTGTGTGATGCTGGCTACAAGGTTAACTTTGATGAGTACCTGGGTTACATATTGGATCCCTAAGGCAAAGTTGTGTTGTGTGCTCAAAGGAAGAAAGGTGTATATGTTGTGGATATGAAATCAGCTTATCCCACAACTGAAACCTGCTTTCTCACAAGAACCAATGCAGACCTGAACTGGTTATGGCACAAAAGACTGTCACACCTGAACTTCAAGAATATCAACAAACTCTGTAAGAAAGAGTTGGTAACAGGATTGCCTTTTATGACCTTTGTTAAGGATAAACTCTGCACAGCTTGTGAGAAAGGCAAGCAGAGAAAATCATCTTTTAAATCCAAGCATAATTTTTCTATTGATACTCCTCTCTTCTTAATCCACATGGACTTGTTTGGGCCAGTCAGTGTCCCAAGTCTAGGAGGAAGAAGATACACTCTAGTAATGGTTGATGAGTTCTCCAGGTTTACATGGGTGATCTATCTGAAGAGCAAAGGATAGGCTGCTAGAGAAATCATTGAATTTATCAAAAAGATGGAAATGCTAAACTCTGCTCAAGTGAAGCAGCTTAGAAGTGATCATGGTACTGAGTTCAGAAACAGTACTCTTGAGTACTTCTTTGAAGAAAAAGGGATCTCACAAAACTTTTCAGCGGTAAGAACTCCATAACAAAATGGAGTTGCTGAAAGGAGAAACAGAACCCTCATTGAAGCTGCTAGAACCATGTTGTGTGCATCTGGTTTACCTTCATCTTTCTGGGCTGAAGCTGTCAACACTGCCTGCTTCACCCAAAACAGATCCTTAGTGGTGAAAAGGTTAATCAAGACTCCCTATGAGCTGCTCAAAGGGAGGAGACCAAATATTAGCTACTTCCATGTGTTTGGATGTCCCTGCTTCATTCTGAATGAAAGGGACCAACTGGCAAAGTTTGAACCCAAGGCTGATGAAGGTGTGTTTGTTGGATACTCTGCTATCTCCAAAGCCTACAGAGTATACAACAACAAGAGAAAGGTGATAGATGAATCTATCAATGTCACCTTTGAAGAGTCCAGAAGTGCCTCCACCAAAGCTGTTCCTAAATCAGTTTCAGGAGAATTCAGCTTTGATGATCTCATGCATTCAAACAGTGAAGAGAAGGACTCAAAAGCTTCCACTACATCCAGAGTGGAACCTGCTAACCATGATGGGCATGATGATGATTATGTTGATACACCCTGTGTGAATAAGTGTACTGACTTAATTACAACTTCATGTCCTGAACCAATCAATGCTGATTTTCCTGGATTCTCAGCTGATATGTTCAACAATGGAGAGTCATGCTCAATAAGTGAACAGGCTCAAGATATCAGTGTGTCTGAAAATCATGAGAGCTGTTCAACAGGACCTGTTGAAGATGCAAACAACTCTGGAGAATCCTCATTGAAAAATGATCCTAAGTGGATCAGGTGTCACCCCAATGATCAAATAATTGGTGACATCAACAAAGGGGTGCAAACAAGATGGGACACCTTAGGGAGCTTTTGTATGTTCTCTAGCTTTGTGTCCCTAATGGAGCCAAAGAAAGTGGATGAAGCACTTAAAGATGCCAATTGGATCACTGCCATGCAAGAGGAACTCAATCAGTTTGAGAGAAATAAGGTATGGAAGCTGGTCCCTGCTCCTAAAGGTAAAACTATAATTGGCACCAAATGGGTTTATAGGAACAAGATGGATGAGCAAGGTCATGTCACTAGAAATAAGGCAAGACTTGTTGCTCAGGGCTACATACAGGAGGAAGGCATTGACTACGATGAAACATTTGCTCCTGTGGCCAGGCTAGAGGCAATTCGTTTGTTTCTAGCCTACGCTGCTCATAAGAGCAAGAAGGTATTTCAAATGGATGTGAAGAGTGCATTTTTGAATGGGAAGCTGCAAGAAGAAGTTTATGTCAAGCAGCCTCCAGGTTTTGAAAAAGAATATCATCCAGGTTTTGTCTATAAGTTAAACAAAGCCCTCTATGGTCTAAAACAAGCCCCTAGAGCCTGGTATGACACTCTTACTGATTTCCTTATGAGCAATGGGTATTCCAGAGGTAAAGTGGATACCACACTGTTCATAAAGAAGGTGAAGTCTGATATTATGCTTGTTCAAATATATGTTGATGACATAATATTTGGTTCTACTAATGAGCAATTATGCAAGAATTTTTCATTACTCATGAAATCAAAATATGAAATGAGTATGATTGGAGAACTTACTTTCTTTTTGGGATTACAGGTTAAACAAACCTCAAATGGAATTTTCATCATAAATCAAATAAAGTATACTTTAGATCTATTGAAAAAGTTTAAATTTGATCAAAGTTCTCCTATTAAAACCCCAATGACAACCAATGTAAAATTGGATGCAGATGCCAGTGGCAAAGCTGTTTCAGTAACAGCTTACAGAGGCATGATTGGGAGCTTTCTGTATTTAACTGCTAGTAGACCTGATATTATGTTTGCTACCTAATTGTGTGCTAGGTTCCACGCTGAACCAAAAGAATCTAGCTGCTGTGAAAAGAATCTTCAGATACCTTAAGGGTACACCAGGTTTGGGTCTTTGGTATCCCAAAGACTCAAGCCTTGAGCTAACAGGTTATTCTGATTCTGATTTTGCAGGATGCAGGCTAGACAGGAAAAGCACAACAGGTGGATGTCAACTCCTTGGTGGTAAGTTGATAAGTTGGTGTAGCAAGAAGCAGAACTCAGTTTCTACTTCTACTGCTGAAGTTGAGTACATTGCTGCTGGAAGCTGCTGTGGGCAGATTCTGTAGATGCAACATCAGCTTGAAGACTATGGACTTGTATATAGGAAAACTCCTATTCTGTGTGACAATACAAGTGCCATAGATATCTCCAACAATCCAGTGTTTCACTCCAGAACAAAGCAGATAGAGGTCAGACATCACTTCATCAGGGATCACATTCAGAAAGGTAATGTGGAGGTAAGTTTTATTTCCACAGATGAACAGCTTGCAGACATTTTCACCAAACCTCTTGATGAAAACAGATTTAATTATCTGGTAAGCAAGCTGGGCATGCTAAACAAAAGTGACTAAGTGTCCAAAATGTTCTAAGTCACTATATGTCTCACACTGCTCAAGTTTCCCAAAACAGCTTAGACAGAATAGGCTATGCATGTTCTATACTTATCCGTTTTCTGCAAAACTTGAACAACTTGAGCGAATAACAGGTTTGACAATAACAGCTTCTATGTCAAGCCCAATCTGATGATCAAACCTCCACCTTGCTCACTCTTTCAATCTGTCATACAAGACATTGTCTTGTAACCTGATCAGCTATTGAACACAACATGTTCTTACATAGCTGAACAAGTTGAAGGAACAGCTTGAAGAGTGAACAACTTGTGATGACCCTGCTCATCACAGGTTTGACCATCAGCTTAGATCATCAGTTTTAATTACCTTTCTTCACAATTAAGTTACTTAATTTTTGTTCTTATTTAACTTAATTACTACGGATAATGTGCGTTTACGTGTGTTCGTGAATAAAAAGGGCTCAAGTGGTCTGACAACCGTTCTGACATGGACAACCGTTCCGTTTTCCGTTAACGAACATTTCAAATCAACCGCCCAAATGTTTCTCTCTCATACCCACTCACATTAAAATCCTATAAATACCCCCTACTGTTTCATCTTCGTCTTCCTCACTACTTCCATAACTTCCTAAGAACCCTAAAACTTCGACTACGTGTCATGTGCTTCTACTACTCTCACTACTTCCCAAATGGCTCACCGAAACAACCCCTTTCTACCAATATTTGTTGGTGCTGATGTTCAAAAACATGCATCTGTCACCACAATGCTAACCCTGAAACCTACCAACTACCTTGCAAACCTAACCATCCCCAAAAGCTATGTGGGGAAAGGCTACGAAGAAATGGTGGACTTTCTGAAAGTTCATCCTCTGAACTATGCCATGACTGCCACTCCTGGTGTCCTGTACCAGGAGATGGTGTATGAGTTCTGGTACACCTGTGCCTACAACCCAGATACCAAACTCATCAAGGGCACCATACTCAATGGGACTCAGACCATTGAGATCACCACTCGTCTGATCAGGGAAGCTCTTCGTCTCCCTGTGGCTGAAACATATGATCAACCTCAACCTGAAGATCAACAGATGAGGAATCTGCTGCACTTCTGTGGTGTAGCAGAACCAAAGGTTGGAGCTATACTGTTTAGGAAGGATTTGTCTCCGACCTACAGTTTCTTACTTGCCTCTGTGGTGATGTGCTTCAGCAGCAAGGTTAGTTCCTTTGACCAACTAAGCCGTGATGAGATTCCTATAGTCCTACAGCTTGTGGATGGGACTACAATCAAAATGGCCAGATGGATTTTCATGAATTTGAGGAATCTGGTGCAACAGGAGACACGACCAGCTGCTGTTCGTTATCCCAGATTTCTGAGCCTCATCTTCAAGCATGTTTGTGGTGAGCATCTGTATAACTCTCAGCCTTTACTTCGTACAGCTACATTTCCTGTTATAGGAAATAGAGTTTTATACACTCCAGTTCTCCCAAATGAGCCTCCTCTATCCACTCCAATGAGGAGGATCCTAGGATTGGTGGAAGGACCCTTTGTTGTGAGGGTGGATCCAGAAGCTGCTCCCAAAGCAAAATCCAAATCTAGGGTCAAGTTTGTTAAGAGGACCCTGGAAACGACTGAAGCTGGGTCTGTCCACAAGAATGCCAAAACAGCCAAGTCTACGTCTGCACCCTCAGCCTCTGTGACTGAGGGGGAGCAGGCTTCTCACCCTGGTTCATTTGTTGAACCTGAAGCCTCTGTGGCTGGTGCCTCTATGGCACCTGAGACTATGGAACAGGCCAACCCTCTTGTTTCTGACCCAGTCTCCAAACCAGTAAAATCAGAACCTCTCATCACTTCCCCACAATCACCCACCTCATCTCTCAGATCATACCAACGAAAATCCCTTGCTAAAAAGGAACCCACAGCCAAACCAGCCAAAACCAGCCCCTCTGTTCCCTCTCAACAGGGCTCAGTTGAAAAAGAAGCACACCCTGTTGCCTCTCCTATTTTGGGAGAAGGTTCAGCACAATTGGAGTCTGCTTCACTCCAACCTGTGTCTACCCCAAGCCAGCCTAGACCCTCTGGTTCCTCCCAACAGGAGCCAGTTGTACATATGGAGACAGCCAAATCAACTATTCCAGCCTCCCAACAGGCTGAGAATATTGAAAGATAGGAGTTCTCTCCACTCCATACTGAGTCCACACTGTCCCCATTCATACTTTTTCACACCCTGAGTCTGCACGAGGTGCCCACGCTGCTGGACTAGACCATCCAGTAGCTCAGCCTCCAATTTCTGCTCCTCATGATACATATGTTGTACACCTAACAGTTGTTGAAGGACCAACCACCCATGCTGATGAACCTCAGGGAACAGAACATCCTTTTGGTGAGGCTGCTCCACATATGCAAGCTCCATCAGCAGGTTTCATCACTGCTGATGTTGAATTGCAAATTCCATCTCCCAATGATGAGGCACCTTTAAACCAAGGTGCTGCAGAGGGAACCACCCCTGGCCTTAATGAAGGTGCTGCAACACAAGCAGCATCTGAAAGGCTACCAACCTCTACCCCCTCTCCTGATGATGCAGCTACAGACACTGCTGAAGAACCTATCAACCCCTCCAAGCTGGGTCATATTACTTTTGCCCAGGCTATGGAGCTTCTCTCAAAAGTACCTTCTCCTTCTCCATCACATCCCCATACACTAGCCTCATCATCATCATCACCATCTACTCACTCCAAATAGTCTACCCATACACCTCCATCCCCTAAAGATCTGCCTTTGAAGGATCAGCTTTCCTTGCTGATAACAAAGTTGGCTCTTTAGAAACTTCAGTGTCTTCTCTACCCTCTCTCATTTCAGATTCTGTGTCTAAACAGCTCGAAGGATTCTTTGATGCGTTCAAGAACTCCTTTCCATCCACTCCTCAACCTGACACCTCCTCACAGCTGCTTGCACTCACTGCACAGCTGCAAAGTGTCTCCACTTCCCTCTCCTCAATTCTTTCACAACAACAGGACTCTGTGTCTCTATGACAGCCATATCCCAACAGTTGTCCACTCTCCTCACTACTTGCAATTCTACCCTTCCTGATACACTGGCCAGCCTAAACACTCTAATCGTTTCTCTCTCAAATTCTGTGTCAGCAAACCTTGCTGATGTGTAGGACTCTCTTGAGTTACATCTTGCACAACTTTAAAGTCTGTTATTCACAGCTTCTGATAGAGAAAATATTCTTAAGCTGACCTCTCTTACTGATTCCCAATCATCTTCTTTTCAAACCTGTCTTTCCCAAATTGTAGAGGTGAAGGACACCTGGCTTTCTTAGTGCATAGCCTGGTTGGTCCCAAACCTGCTGCCAAAACTGCTTTAAAGCCTGCTGAATTTGTATCTTCAGGCAGACCAGTTGTTGAAGGTGCTGGTCCATCTCCTTCAAAGGGATAGAAGTTGTCTGCCTCTAAAACTAAGTCTAAGGGGGAGATTAGTTCTTCTCCTAAGGAGAAATCAGCATCTACTGGTCCATTAGCAGGTGCATCTGGAACAGGTACTGGTCCAGTTGAGGGTGCCTCTCATCAACCTGAAGCTGCTCAGCCTACTCAGGCTGAATTTTTAAACCCTGCACAATCTAAGGGGGAGGAATTCATTCCTGAGGACATGCCAAGCAGCAGAAGGAGGCATCTTACTATGGAGGAAGAAGAAGAAGAGGAAGACATTCCTGAAGCTGTTACCACTACAACAGCTAAAGGAAAAGAAAAAGCAGTTGTTGATCCTGACCACTAAAAAGCAGCAGAGCTAAAGTTTGACAAAGCCAGGGCTAAAGAAATGGGCGTTCCTATTGAAAAAATACTATGAGCTCAGAGATGAACAGCTCAAAGACTTGGAAATAATGAGAAAAGAAGAAGCCTCTGCCAAAGCTGTCATATCTCTTGCATTCAAAGAGGCAAGCAAAACCAAAATGCTTTCTTTGGATGTGCAGAGAAAACTGCTTGAAGCTGCTAGAGAATCAGGTGGTGGAAAAGGAAGGTGAACAGGAAAAGGGTGCCCTGGTCTCTGTGACCAAACCCAAGCAAGCATCCTCTGCAAGGGCCTAGTTCCACTTTGATAACTTGGCAAGGAAAAAGTTCCATGTTGTAGCTGATAGAAGGCTAGCCAAGGAAGCAATTATCAAAGCTGTCCCCACATCAAGAAAAGGCAAACAGTGGATATTGCAAATAACCAGAATGGGTGCAACAGGCCCAGAACTGGAAACTTATGACTACATTGATGTTGCTCAGATGGGGTACAGGGAATGGGTTGAGCTGGCAGTTGCCCTGAGCCAGTCTAAGTTTGAAACGGCTAAGACTATCAGTGCATAAGTTAAGAAGCTGATGGAGAGAGTGAAAGACATTGGCCTGATCTCAAAAGAAGTAAGTGAGGGTGTCTCTGTGACATACCCCAAAATAAAGGCCAGGAGGACCAGAAAGGATTCTGAGCTGGATGAACTCCTCATCTTGATTGAACAAGGTGATTATGTTGTTAAAATCAAAGGAGTTGACTACAGCCTGCCTAGAGGAGTAGAGTTTGAAGAAGGCAAAGTAATTGAAGAACCTGAGTTGGGGGAATTTTTTGTAGATCCCCTGACACAAAAAAGTGCTTTCAGAGAGCATCAGATCTATACAAGGTGGATCTGAGACAACTTGCAGCCTTCAGACTTGCAACTTCCTTCAGGCAATCCAGCAAGTGGAGAGCAGCCGTCTGGGACCAGCTCAGAGGTTTTTATGAAAGAGGTGAACTTCAAGATCCCAAATTTATGTTTCTCAGAGTTGAAATTCAAGATCTGGAGGAACCAAGGGATGAACTTGAAAAAATGTTTGAAGAAGGACTGCCACCACTGCAGTGAAGTCCACCTACTATCTGAGTAGGTGAAGAACGGAAGATGTCCATCTGTTGGATAGGCTTGCCATTATCTGCTCCCAACATCAATAGCCAAGTTGTTGAACTCTTTTGTACATTAGTTGTACTTTGTTACATATGTTGTAACTTTTCTTTTTTACATTAGTTGTAATATACATTAGTTGTACTTCTGTAAAAACATGTGTTGTTTATGTAATCAAAATCAGTATATATAAATGATCTTTTACTTTACTTAAATGTTATAATTTCATTTCAGCAAGAGGTATTGTAAAATATACAGTGATTATTGATTAAATCAGCTCAGACTGATTATTGCAAATAGGGGGAGATTGTTAGGCACAAAAAGGCCTCAGTCAAACCTGCTATACATCTGAGGGGGAGATTTTTAATCAAACCTGTTGATGCACTTGAAGGTATAATTTAAGGTCTGTTTATGCCTTATTGAAACCTGAAAAGTGATTTGCAATATCAGCCCAAAGCTGTTTACCATGTTGCATTCGTTGCAACAAAGGCAGTTTGTCCAAGCTGTTCTGTTTGCTGAACAGGCTGGACATAAACTGTCTACGCTGCTCTATTCTGTTGAGTAGCTTGGACAGTTTACAAGTGTTCTGTTCTTTGTGAACAGAAACTGTTCTTTGTGGACAGGTTAAACACTTTATGGAATATGTTTCCAAGTCCTCATGTATTGTTTTTTGCTACAAGATCAGTTTACAAGTCAAAGACAGAGTGGAAAACAGAACTGCACAGCCTGCCCACGTTGTTCTGTTACATGAAGACAAACGGATATCTGAAAAGGGTGACAGACCTTTTCTTATATCAAAATGACATTAGCAAAAGAAGAAAGATGCAAAGTTGACATTCCTCTTTTGGTTAAAGCCTTATGCAACAATGACAAAAAGGAAAAGACAAAGATTCTGTCATTTGAAGACAAATATGCTTTATCAGAACGTGCAGAAAGGTGTCTTTTCTTTTCGGAAAGACTTTCCACTATCTCATCTGTCCAATGAAGAAGCTTCACTGAGATTCTCCTTTTGAGTATAAAAGGAAGCTTCTAAGGATTGTGAGACATCCAAGAGTGTGAAATCAAATCGTGCATTAAAGTGTGTTTTTCATGCATGCAAGTCTGCTTGAATATAAAAGTATGTGTGTCTAAGCTGTTCTTATTCAAGCTGTCCATCTGAGTCTTGTAAAATCAGTGAGTACATCTAAGTGAGTGTAGTCATTATATCTAATCAGAGTGTGTCTTAGATTAGTTGAACAACTGTTGTATCTGTCATCTCAGCTTGAACCTTTCCGCAGTTCAGGCTTGTTTGTAATTAACACTTGTTAATAATATACACAAACATTGAGAAAAGATTGTTAAGTTTTTAAATAGCTGTATTCACCCCCCCCCCTCTACAGCTTAGAACTATACACTTGGGAAACCTTTAGGGACCTACAAATAATTTTGGTCATACCACAAGCACAAAATGTGTAATTTTATTTAATATTAATTGAAATTCTAAAATTTAAAAGTTTATTATATAATTTCATAAATGGTTCCTCGAATGGTAAAAAGACGAACATATCTTTAGGGTTAACCATTTATTAACAAAAAGTAGATTGATCAATCAAAAAATGTTATAGAAATTCATTTTTATTAATCATTTATGTAGCTAATTTATGATAGGAATCAAATCTATAACTTTTGATAAACTACGGGGACAATTTATGTTATTTCTTATTTATATAAATAATTAATTATTAAAAATATAAAATGTAACACCCTCGATCTAAACCACAATGCCACATAATTACCACATCAGCAACGATACAATATAATAATCTCTACGCTATTCCCAATACATACATGCAGAAACCCGATAATTTAATATATTAATCACACAATAACAGTCACGAAAATCTCTGAATAAACTACAATCTATCCGAAGTATATACAACAACCCCCAAAATATAACTACCTCTATGAAAGGTAGCTAACTCCTCGATCACAGATAGTGTAAACCTACTTTGGTCCAGCAGGCCTACTAGCAGTCCGGTCACCTGAGATACACACAACAACACGCACAGGTCAGCTAAAGCTGGTGAGAATGCAATGGTTAGCGTATGATTATAAAGCTCAATAAATAAATAACTCAATAATAAAACGTTCAGCGTTCTCTACTGAACAAGTATATGAGATCCCACAAGATAGCTCAATAGGTACTCAACTCGTGTGGATAAATCCACGTACCCAAATCCCTAGACCGCACAAAGCAGTCATCAGGAACTCAAAAGGGAATTGGGAGCGACCCAACCCCTGCCCAGCCGTACGGTTTAGTATCTCAATAGCTCAAGTATCTCAAATCTCATATTTAAAACACAGTTCACAATAGCTCAGTAATACATGCATGATAGTATCTCAATAAAAATTCGTAAGAAAACTCATGATATCTCATAAGAAAAGCTCGATAAAAGATCATGCAAGTATTAGTAAATAATCGTACAAGTATCTCAACAAAAACATGCAAACTCACCTGCTCAGCTAGATAAACTAAGTCTCGTTTCCCTGCCTTTTCCCTACCCTATCAACACGAGACCCTGAAAACACAATAACACAATCTCAATATCACATACTCAACCCAACAACTCTATGCACAATTCTCAACAACTCACAAGACCCCGAAGACCCAAACATAAGACTCACAGAACCCGTAAACCCGACCTGAAACCCTAGCCGCATCGCGGCCGCACTCAGCCAATCGCGGCCGCACTGACCCTATCGCGGTCGCGGTTGCGATGGCCACATTCTCGGCCGCGCTCACATCGCGGCGCGAGCTCGGACGCCAACCGCCTGCGATCACCTCAAGAACATCGCGGCCCGCGATCAAGGGATCGCGGTCCCGCTCTCGGACGAACAGAACCAGAATGCTCTGTTTTCTTAACAGCTCGGGAATTACCCCAAATCATCATTTCACTCGATTTTAACCACAGATATGGACTCGAATTTACTCAGGAACCTTTCAAACTTCAATTCAACTATTTAACCACAATCAACAACAATTAATCCGCGAATTTAAGCTCGAATTTACCTCAATATTCAACTAAAGGATGACGAAGAAATCGGAAGCTTTAATCACGAATCTTGAGTCCCAATCTCTGTTTGGAGCTGCTGGAAATCGATTTCACACACACAACACACTTAGAATCTGATTTTTGGAGTTAAATTATGAAGCAACAAAGCAAGGAGCTCAAGAATATATACGATTTCGGTTTTACCCGGTCCGATACCCAGATCCCGATACCCCAAAATACAAATTTATATCCCCGGGTCCCAAATTAAATAACTAATCCAATGAAATAATTCCACGTACCTATCTCAAAATCGGGATGTTACAAGTCCTCCCTCCTTATAAAGATTTTGTCATCAGAATCTAACTCGAAGCAAAGAGGTGAGGATAACGGCTGCGCATCTCCAACTCTAGCTCCCATGTGGCGCTGGTACCCTTATGGTGCTTCCACTGTACCAACACTAACGCCACCTCTTTATTACGCAACCTCTTCACCTTCCGATCTGTCACTGCCTCAGGCTGCTCAGCATACTGAAGTCTATCATCGACCTCAATCTCTAACAAGGGCACTCTCTGATCATCACGGGCCAAGCACTTACGGAGATGGCTAACATGAAAAGCATTATGCACCCCCGATAACTCTGAAGGCAAATCTAGACGATAAGCCTGGTCTCCACTCCTCTCGACAACCTCAAATGGCCCAATATAGCACGGACCCAACTTACCTCATCTCCGAAACCGAATAATCCCCTTCCAGGGTGAGACTTTAAGCATCACGGAGTCTCCAACCTGAAACTCTAACTCAGACATCCGGCGATCCGCATAACTCTTCTGGCGACTCTGAGCTTTCCTAATCCGCTGCTGAATCATAGCGACCTTGTCGATAGTCTCCTGAAGAACCTCTGGCCTGCTAATAGGACGCTCCCCAACCTCTCCCCAACATACTGGAGTCAGACACTTACGCCCAAAGAGAGCCTCGAATGGAGGCATGCCGATAGATGCATGGTAGCTGTTATTATACGCAAACTCAACAAGCGGCAAATGCAAATCCCAGCTACCCCCGAAATCAACACAGGCCCGCAACATATCCTCCAGAGTCTGATTAGTCCGCTCTGTCTGACCCCCTGTCTGCGGATGATAAGCTGTACTCAGCTGAACTCGGGTGCCTAACTCTCTCTGAAAGCTCTGCCAGAATCGCGACACAAATCGGCTGTCTCGGTCAGACGTAATAGATCTCGGAACTCCATGCCTCGCAACAATCTCACTGTTGTAGAGGCGCGCCAACTGATCCATCGTAATAGTCCCACGAACGGCCAAGAAGTGGGCGCTCTTCGTAAGCCGATCGACAATAACCCAGATCATATCGTTCCCACGAACAGTCCGCGGGAGCCTCACTATGAAGTCCATGGTGATATCATACCACTTCCACTCTGGAATCTCTAGCGGCTGAAGTCTGCCATGCGGCTTCTGATGCTCACTCTTAACTTTCAAACATGTCATACACGCCTCCACATACTTCCCTACATCCCTCTTTATCCCTGGCCACCAATAATGAACTCGCAGGTTTCGGTACATCTTCGTGCTGCCCGGATGGATCGACAATCTAGACTTATGGGAATCGTCTAGAATCAGCTGTCTCAAGCCGCCTACTCTGGGGACCCATACTCGACCACGGAGGGTCATCAAACCTCTATTATCTCTGCTCAACAACTCCAGCTGACCAGCTAACCGCTCTCTCTGCACATTTTCGCCCCTCAAACCCTCA
Organism: Centrapalus pauciflorus; assembly: GCA_020465985.1. Classification (NCBI taxonomy): domain Eukaryota; kingdom Viridiplantae; phylum Streptophyta; class Magnoliopsida; order Asterales; family Asteraceae; genus Centrapalus; species Centrapalus pauciflorus. The sequence goes on along the minus strand of JAANYP010005002.1, from coordinate 53,051 downwards.
TCCTGAGCTAACCGTAGACCGTCAATCAAGGTCGACGTGACCTCTAACCGAGAAGCTCTGGATGTAACTGTCTGCTCATAGGATCTCCTGCTCAAAGCGTCTACCACCACGTTAGCTTTTCCCGGGTGGTATTGGATGTCACAATCATAATCCTTCAGGAGCTCCATACTGCGTCTCTGGCTCATGTTCAGCTCCTTCTGACTGAACAGATACTGCAAACTCTTATGATCGGTGAACACGGTAAAGCGCGTCCCATACAGGTAATGCCACCATATCTTCAAGGCAAAGACTATGGCGTCCAACTCTAGATCATGCACTGGCCGACTCAACTCATAGCTCCGAAGTTGTCTCGAGGCATAAGCAATCACCTTGCCTCTCTGCATCAGTACACACCCCAACCCAGTGAAGGAAGCATCACAATACACAGCAAAATCCTCATAACCCTCTGGCAATGCAAGAATCGGAGCCCTACATAACCGATTCTTCAATTCTAGGAAGGCACTCTCCTGCTCCTCGGTCCACACAAATGACACTAACTACCTAGTCAACATCGTCAATGGCACTGCGATCCGCGAGAAATTCTCTATAAACCGCCGATAATATCCAGCCAAACCCAAAAAGCTGCGAACCTCTGACACAGATGTGGGCTGGCCCCAACTCATAATCGCCTCGACCTTCGCTGGATCCACCTTAACGCCCTCACTCGTCACCACATGCCCTAAGAACTGCACCTCTCGAAGCCAGATGTCGCACTTCGAAAACTTGGCATATAGCCTCTCTCGCTGCAAAGTACTCAGGACCTCCCTCAAATGCTGGCTATGCTCCTCGCTACTCCTCGAGTAGATCAGAATATCATCAATAAACACAATCACGAATCGATCGAGCATCGGCCTGCAGACCCTATTCATCAGGTCCATAAACGCTGCGGGGGCGTTAGTCAGCCCGAATGGCATGACTAAGAACTCATAATGACCATATCTGGTCCTGAACGCAGTCTTAGGCACATCCTCATCTCTAACTCGCAGCTGATGATACCCAGAACGCAGATCGATCTTCGAAAAGAAACTCGCCCCCTGCAGTTGATCAAAGAGATCATCAATCCTCGGTAAGGGATAACGGTTTCTCACCGTTACCCTATTAAGTTCTCGATAATCTATACACATGCGCATCGTCCCATCCTTCTTCTTCACGAATAACACAGGAGCTCCCCACGGAGAAGAACTGGGGCGAATGAACCCTTGATCTAACAGATCCTGTAGCTGCGTCATCATCTCGCGCATCTTGGTAGGAGCTAACCGATACGGCGTACGCGCAATAGGAACGGCCCCGGGAACTAGGTCGATCCTAAACTCAACCTGCCGGTCCGGCGGCAGACCTGGCAACTCATCCGGAAACACGTCGGGGAAGTCTCTAACTATTGGCACATCACTGACCTCCCTCTTCTCCTTCTTCGCGTCTACTACATAAGCCAAGTAAGTGGCACACCCCTTCGCCACATACTTCTGCGCCTGCGCCATCGACACTATGCTCATCTCTCCCTTACGCCTCTCACCATACACAACTGTTGACTCTGACTCAGAAACGGGGATACGAATCATCTTCTTAGAACAGAGGATATCTACCTGACGCGCTGTTAGCCAATCCATGCCAACAATGGCATCAAAACTACTAATTTCCATAGGCATCAAGTCTACGGAAAATCGGTGACCGTCTATCTCTAACACACAATCTCTATAAATACGGCTCACTAATACAGTACTACCATCAACACGCTCAACAATAACAGGCACAGATAACTCAGATGAAGGCATAGCAAAATAATCACAGAAGGAGGCAGATACATATGAACGATCAGATCCCGAATCAAATAAAATAAAGGCACGCATTCCATTAAGGATGAACGTACCAGATACAACATCAGGCGACTCACGCGCCTCCTCAGCAGTAGCCTGGAAAACTCTGCCACGAGCCCTCGGTGCTCCTCCTCCCCGAGGCGCTGAAGATGACCCAGACGGCCCAGCTCCACTCGAACTCGACCCCGGAAACCCCGCACTCGGGTTCGGACAATCCCGAGACATATGACCCGGCTTCCCGCACCGGAAACAAAGAGACTCCTGGGAAGTACATGCAACAGCTGTGTGACCAAACTGGCCACATCTAAAACAACGAAGATGCTCCCGGGCACACAGCCCTGCATGGCGGTGATGACACCGCTGGCAATCTCTCTCCACCGACGCCGAACTCTCAACTCGGCTCCCAGAATCCCGAGATCCCCTCCCAACACTCCCCTGACTCTGACTCTGCCTCTAGCCCTGACCCTGACCCTGCTGTCGATGCCCCTGCTGCCTCTGACCACCCCGACCCTGACCGGCTCCCAACTGTCTATCATCCCGGCCCTGATCTTGCTGGGCTCCCGAACTCTGTCCCTGCTGCTCGGAATACCCGCCCTGGCGGCTCTCTCTATAGAATCTCGAAGACCCGGAACTCTGGCCCTGACCCGATGGCTCGATACGCTATCTCTGGGGAGCCAACTGCTCCCGCTGTCTTTCCACCTCCCGCTCTCGGCGGCGGGCATACTCCATCGCTGAGGCAAATGTGGGGTCACGCAGCATCCCCACGAACTCTCGAATGTCCGGTCTCAAACCCTCAATAAACATAGTGACCTTCCGGTCCTCTGTAGCTACCTGATGCGGCGCAAACTGAGCTCTATCATTAAATACATCGATATACTCCTGGACGGACCTGGATCCCTGCTGCAGATGGATAAACTCTCGCTCCAACTCTCTCCTCGTGTCCAACGGACAGTACTGCAGCTCAAACTCTTTACGGAATGCCTCCCAAGACATCAGATTGGCCTCATCAACTCCCTGAGCACTGACCACTGAACTCCACCATCTCAATGCTCCTCCCTTCAGAAGGTAGGAGGCATAACTCACCCGGTCTGCTCGATCAACATGGGCTATACGGAATGCAGCCTCGACCTCTCTCAACCAATATATCCAGTGCCTTCGAGGCACCAACTCCACCGAAGAACTCAGAAGGGCGACCCGTCATAAAGTCCTTAAAGGACCCACGCGATGGCTGGCTAGAAGAAGCACCAGCCCCCGAACTCTGCTCTCCCTCGAGCGGAGGCACCGCACCTCGGCCCCTACCCATACTCTGACCCGGAAAACGCTCATCTAATATCTGACCTATTATAGAATACAAGTCAGATCTACGCAAGGGCTCCTCATCTCTATGGTCATCTCCCTGAGGCCTGCTGCCCTGACGGTCCATACTAACCTGCACAATAGAATAATAATACAAATTAACTCTACAAGACTCTACACACTACTCGTTTATCACCTAATACTCTACTTCGGATTACAATACAAGGATCTAGACTCTAGGGTTTAAGCTTAAGCATCCACTAGATACTTAATCTCTTAAACCTAGGCTCTGATACCAAGCTTGTAACACCCTCGATCTAAACCACAATGCCACATAATTACCACATCAGCAACGATACAATATAATAATCTCTACGCTATTCCCAATACATACATGCAGAAACCCGATAATTTAAAACATTAATTACACAACAACAGTCACGGAAATCTCTGAATAAACTACAACCTATCTGAAGTATATACAACAACCCCCAAAATATAACTACCTCTATGAAAGGTAGCTAACTCCTCGATCACAGATAGTGTAAACCTTTTTTGGTCCAGCAGGCCTACTAGCAGTCCGGTCACCTGAGATACACACAACAACACGCACAGGTCAGCTAAAGCTGGTGAGAATGCAAGGGTTAGCGTATGATTATAAAGCTCAATAAATAAATAACTCAATAATAAAACGTTCAGCGTTCTCTACTGAACAAGTATATGAGATCCCACAAGATAGCTTAATAGGTACTCAACTCGTGTGGATAAATCCACGTACCCAGATCCCTACACCGCACAAAGCAGTCATCAGGAACTCAAAAGGGAATTGGGAGCGACCCAACCCCTGCCCAGCCGTACGGTTTAGTATCTCAATAGCTCAAGTGTCCCAAATCTCATATTTAAAACACAGTTCACAATAGCTCAGTAATACATGCATGATAGTATCTCAATAAAAATTCGTAAGGAAACTCATGATATCTCATAAGAAAAGCTCGATAAAAGATCATGCAAGTATTAGTAAATAATCGTACAAGTATCTCAACAAAAACATGCAAACTCACCTGCTCAGCTAGATAAACTAAGTCTCGTTTCCCTGCCCTTTCCCTACCCTGTCAACACGAGACCCTGAAAACACAATAACACAATCTCAATATCACATACTCAACCCAACAACTCTATACACAATTCTCAACAACTCACAAGACCCCGAAGACCCAAACATAAGACTCACAGAACCCGAAAACCCGACCTGAAACCCTAGCCGCATCACGGCCGCACTCAGCCAATCGCGGCCGCACTGACCCTATCGCGGACGCGGTTGCGAAGGCCTCATTCTCGGCCGCGCTCACATCGCGGCCCAAGCTCGGACGCCAACCGCCTACGATTACCTCAAGAACATCGCGGCCCGCGATCAAGGGATCGCGGTCGCGCTCATGGACGAACAGAACCAGAATGCTCTGTTTTCTTAACAGCTCGGGAATTACCCCAAATCATCATTTCACTCGATTTTAACCACAGATATGGACTCGAATTTACTCAGGAACCTTTCTAAATTCAATTCAACTATTTATCCACAATCAACAACAATTAATCCGCCAATTTAAGCTCGAATTTACCTCAATATTCAACTAAAGGATGACGAAGAAATCGGAAGCTTTAATCACGAATCTTGAGTCCCAATCTCTGTTTGGAGCTGCTGGAAATCGATTTCACACACACAACACACTTAGAATCTGATTTTTGGAGTTAAATTATGAAGCAACAAAGCAAGGAGCTCAAGAATATATACGATTTCGGTTTAACCCGGTCCGGTACCCAAAATCCGATCCCGATACCCCAAAATACAAATTTATATACCCGGGTCCCAAATTAAATAACTAATCCAATGAAATAATTCCACGTACCTATCTCAAAATCGGGATGTTACATAAAAAACTGGTTTATAATAATTTATGACATTATTACTAAAATAAAACCAGCCCTAATACTGAATACATATAAAAATGTGTTTGTTTGGTGGGTTTTAAGGTATAAAATGTTTTTGAATTTCATAGATATTATTTATTTGAGATTTAATCTATAAATACTATTAAAAGAGTAACTAATGTAACACCCTACTTTTACCACTAATACCAGATAGGGTTACGGATTACAGTCATCTAAAATATCAGTGGCAGATACGCCAAACCCCAATGTACATGAAGCTACTTACTAAAGTAGCTTAATTACTATCCACGTGACGGGTCTCGACTGGTGCCCGTGGTATCCTTAGCTTTCTGGTCTCGTACCTGAGATGCACATATAAAAACAACTATCAGCTAGAAGCTGGTGAGTTACTATCAACAACATTAAAATAAAGTTTATAAAATAGTCAGCATAATGTAACAACTGATAATCAACTCTACATGCGGCCGACAACAACAGCCCGATGCCTCATCGGGAGCGACCCGGGATAGCCTGTGTAGCCCACTCCACAAAGTAGTGGCTAAGCCAGGACCTCTGGGTTGGGAATGACCCAACAGGCCTCTACTCCGCGTACAACAACTATACGCGTGATCCACGAGCTCTGCTGTGTGCTAACAAATATCAACGTATAAAAGGGATCCGCACTGGACTCGGATAATAAACAACAAACCTCATTGAAAATGTAGTAATCAACAATAGTGCATATACTAACAGAAGGTAAGTAACTCACCTGAAGCACGACTACTATGCCGCTATCTACGGCGGTCTCGACAGGTTCCAGGCTCAACTACAAATCCTGGCAACAGTACACATAACTACAATGTAATTACTGACTAGCGAACTCATAACAGCTATACTACTGAACTCACGGACTCAACATAAGTCAACATGCCAAGACCCACGAGCGCGGTCGCGATCAACCCCTCGCGGGCAGCCATTGCGTCGCAACGTCCCCCGCGCTGCTCACGCCATCGCGCCCGGGTTCATTTGAGCGCGGTCGAGTTCATCTAATCCGCGACTCTTATTTCGGCCGCGTTCTACTACCAGCGGCCAACCTGCACCGCCCACCCTGATCGCGGTCGCGACGTTTTGGGCCCCAAATCCAATTAGATAGGGTATAATACTCAATACCCATTAATTAATCACCCATTACTCAATTAATTCCTAAATTACCAATTCGGATTTAGAATGTTAATTAACTTATTAAAACAATCTCAAATCCATAATTACTAGTAAACCGATCAAGGTTTACACGTAATAGCAATCTACTCACCAAATCACGTGTAACTAACCCACATAATTTCACTAACTCATTAAGATGATTATCAAAACCAACAAATAAATTGCACGTACCTGCTGCTAGACCCCAGATGTTACAACTAAACTGCCACATGTCATCTTCTCATGATGCCAAGTGACATCTACTAATGACAAATGTTAATTAGTATTTCAAAATTAAATTAAAATTTTTAAATCAAATTACTTTTAAGATAAGATCATGATTAATTCCTTAAATCCCACAAAATCACAACAAACAATATTTAAAAGATTTTTTTGATTAATAATTATAATAATAAAGATAATACTAATAATAAACTTAAAAGTTATTACTGATTAGTTTTTTCGTTTAAAATATTTATATATAAATTAATTATAATAAGATGTATTAAATATCATGAGTATTAAAAGTTTGAATATTAAATTTAAATTTTAGAGTTAATTACTGTAACACCCCTCCCAATCCCGGAAATACCACGTCAACATAATATCATAAGTGGCAATAACACAACGGATCTATAACACACGTGTCATAGGATAATGAAGATTATGGCTAATTAAAAACTTTAAACATAGACAATGCATTCACAATCCCAGTTTAACAAAACATATAATCCCGATCACTGGATACATTGTTCCCAAAACAACTATTACATGTAGCTCAAAACATTACACCAACAAACAACTGATCTTCAAGTCAGTCCCGAATCTATCTCTGTGGATGCTATCTCTTCTGATTCCCTGAACATGTTAGACTCGAATACATGAGTTATAAAGCCCGTGAGCACACGAGGGTTGATACTGCACATAACACATAGCACATAGCACACAAACCCTGTCCCTGTCCCGATTGCCCAACACGCATCTCAGGTATGAAGCACAAGTATGAGATCGGAATAATACACGAGCCCTGTAGGTACCCTTCCCCGGCCGACACACCGCACACAGCAGTGAGCAGCAATAACCCTGTAGCACAGGAGCGACCCGGCTACAGGCCCTGCCGTATATATACGCCCCAAGGACTGTTAAGGACAGTCAACCTGCGCGATCCCTTTCGCGACTCACTGTCCGTATGGAACACATCACGGGCCCCTGTATGCATTCGAGGTCTTGTATAACACAATATAACAACACAGCTAAAATCGTAAAGACGGCGCGCGTTTAGAAAAGTCTCGAGTACTCACATGATTGATTTCCCGAAGTCTGAGCACCCTGATCAAATCCGACCCGTGATCCGCTAGTCCCTGTAACACATAGATATCCCAACGATTAAACACAATTCCGAATAGCATCAGTCACATAATCACAAAAACCCGAGCTCAACTCGACCCGACAACCCCATGGAACCGAAACCCGAAACTTAACCCAAACCCGACTCAAAGAACCCCCAACAAGACCTCGAATGCATACAAGACCCATCCCGAATCATCCCGAAGGAACCCGACATTGAACCGACCCAAACCCCTTTCACAAGACTAAATTCGGAATTCCCCTGCAGGCTATTGGTCGCGCCGCGGAGACCCTGGTGGTCGCGCCGCGACCCGCGAAAACTCCATTCTTGCACAACGATTTTTAGTTCTGCCCAGGAGTATCAAACTCCTTTATAATCCGAATTCCAGCCTCAAACACATATATAATCATCATACAACAGCCCCTAATAGCTTGGGAATTACTTCACACCAATTCACAACACATATATCACAATTTAAAGACTCAAATCAATACCCTTACCTTATTGAGCTCCAAAACGCTAGAATGAAGAAGATGATGAAGTTCTATCCAAGCTTCAGCACTCAATTCAGCTCATACAAGGATTTCTTGCTGCTGGAATTTCTCACAACACACACATATACACACTTTAGGGTTATTGCAAATGAGGAAAGGAAGAAAGGATAAGTATCTATATGTACGTCTCTATCTCAACCGGTCCCGAACCTAATAACCCGAACCCGATATCACATTTTCAATATTTATGCCCATTTAACCCATTTAATCCCGCGATCCCAAAAATATGATCCGTTCATTAAAATTATAACCCGATGACACGCAAGCCCAATCCCGACACGTATCAATCCATGAAACGGTATATAATTGGACCAACCCAATATTAATAAATTATTTATCCACTAAAATAATTCCACGTACCAGGTCGAAATGACGGATGTTACAAATACAAAAAATGGTCCCTGTGGTTTGTATCAAATTTTGAATTTGGTCCCTTAACTTTTAATTTTACAAAATTGGTCATTATCATTAAAGTTTACTTTCAAGATTGGTCCCTTATCCATTAACTTTTATTAAAATACCCATTTGGCCCTTGTTTATATTTATACATTTGAGCATTTTAGTTACAAGTTATTAACAACTCTTTTTTAATAAAACAAATAGATATAAAAAATATGATAAAAGTATTAATGTTATTAATCAATTAGATACAAAAAACAAATACAATAAAACATTTCGAATAATTTTAATTTTGTTTCGCATAATTTTATACTTTGTATTTTGTACGGTATAATATACCATTTTTTTGAACAAAAGCATCTCGAATTAAATTGGTTCATCATTTTCCGCTTCGTTAAATCGGAAATCGGAATTGTTAGTCATTTTTATGTTAAAAACATTAAAATTAGATTGTTTGTTTATTACGTTTGGTTAAATTAAAAATCGAAATGATTGTTCTTTTTTCCATCGAAAATACTTAAAATTAATTTGATTGGTTTTTTTTCCCATTTAGTTAAAATTGCAAAAGCTTTTTAAACTTATTCTTCGGAACAAAAAGTAAACAATAAAATTGCAAAAGCTTTTTAAACTTATAAAATCGATTAAAAATTGAAAATTTATTACAACTATATATAATATAAACAAAATGACGCAAATCGATTAAAAGATATATATATATATACATATACATACATACATACATATATATATATATATATATATATATATATATATATATATATATATATATATATATAACATAAAAAACTAAAACTAAAAATAATAAAAAAAGAGGAAAAAAAATTGTTGTATTTGTTTCCAATTAATTCATAGTATTATTATTATTATTATTATTATTATTATTATTTTATATCTATTTGTTTTATCAAAATAAAGAGTTGGCAATGATTTGTAATTAAAAGAGTTAAAAGTGTAAATATAAACAAGGGCAAAATGAGCATTTCAATAAAAAATTGATGGATAATGGACTAATTTGAAAGTAAACCTTGATGATAATGACCGATTTTGCAAAATTGAAGTTCAGGGACTAAATCCAAAATTTGATACAAACCAAACGACCATTTTTGTAATTAACTCTAAATTTAAGTTTATATTGTTTTAAGAAAACAAATTTTTTAAAGGGTTAATAAACTAGTTAAAAAATATAGACTAAATTACATAAATGGTCCCTGTGGTTTATATAAAATTACGGTTTTAGTCCCTGAAAAAATTTTGTTACACCATAAGTCCCTAAAATCCAAAAGTTGTAACATTTTAGTCCCTGAAACCAACGGCAGTTAACTTTAGCCGTTAGTTTCAGGGGCATTTTGGTCTTTTTGAATTTCAGGGACCATTTATGTAACTTTCATACTTTTCATATATATATTTAGTATTTTTTTTCCTATTTTATAATTTAATTATCCAAATATAACATTTTATTTTTTATTCCTTTTATTTTAATCATTAATTTTTATTTGTATTTTTTATTGTTATTATTAATGTTAGTTTTTTTATATATTACTATATTTTTTTTTATTTAAGATTATTATATGATATAATTAGCTTTTTTTTTCAATTATTTATTGAGAATCCAAATCTGTAACACCCTCGAACTAATCAACAATGCCACATAATTACCACGTCAGCAACGATATAATATAATAATCCCTACCCTATTCCCAAGATACATACACGAGAACCCGATTATTTTAAAACTTTAATTATACAGTAACAATCACGGAAATCTCTGAATTAACACAACCTATCCGAAGTATATAAACAGTCCACAAAATATAACTACCTCCACAAAAGGTAGCTAACTCCTCGATCAAGGATAATGTAAACCTACTTTGGTGCAGCAGGCCTACTAGCAGTCCGGTCACCTGGGATACACACAACACAAACACACGGGTCAGCTAAAGCTGGTGAGAATGCAAGGGTTAGCGTACGATTATAAATCTCAATAAATAAATAACTCGATAATAAAACGTTCAGCGTTCTCTACTGAACAAGAATATGAGATCCCACAAAGTAGCTCAATAGGTACTCAACTCGTGTGGATGAATCCACGTACCCAAATCCCTAGACCGCACAAAGCAGTCGTCAGGACTCAAAAAGGGAATTGGGAGCGACCCAACCCCTGCCCAGCCGTACGGTTTATTAACTCGATAGCTCGTGTGTCTCAAATCTCATATAGTAAAACTCAGTTCACAATAAACACAATATACATGCATGACAGTATCTTAGTAATAAAACTCGTAGAAACTCATAATAATCTCATAAAGAAAGCTCAGTAAAAGGTCATGCAAGTGTAAATAAATAATCGTACAATTATCTTAGAAAAGCATGCAAACTCACCTGACCCTGAAATCTCTTTCCTTAAGTCTCGGTTCCCTGCCCGTATCCCGACCCTATCAACTCGAGACCCTAGAAACACAAAGGAACAACCCAATATCACTAATTCATCCCTAAATAACGCTTAAAATATGCTTATTTTCTGAATTCTCACGCGGCCGTGTAAGATCTCTTACGCGGTGGCGTAGCAGTCTCCTTACGCGGTGGTGTAGAATTTTTACAAGATGGTGTGACTGCAACCCACGCGGCCGCGTAGCAAAACCCACGCGGCCGCGTAGCAAAACCCCACGCGGCCGCGTAACAGAACCCACGCGGGCGCGTAGCAATAACCCACGCGGGCGCGTAGCAAAACCCACGCGGGCGCGTAGCTCCATCTTTACACCACCCTGTAGCCTTTTACACGGGCTTGTAAACAAATACCTACGCTGCCGCGTAGCAAACCCTACGCGGCCGCGTAAGCTGACTGTCAGCCATGAATGTTCTGTTTTTTGACAGCAACGATTTCACACCTCAAAACCCGATTTTTGCTCGATTTTAGCTCACGAATTTGACCAAAAACTCAATAAAACACATATATAAACTTACTTTAATCACTTGATAACAACTAACACATAAATCCCACAAATTTGGAGCTTAATACTCACTTTGAGCTTTGGTAGCAAACTTGAAGAAGAAGGAGATGAAGATGATGATCAAGAGCTCAAATCACAGCTGTAGCTTCAATCCTTTGCTGCTGGAATTCAATTTCACACACACAAACACACTTTTAGCTCTGATTTTGGAAGTGAAGAATGAAAGCAAGCATCCAAAGAGGTGGCACATATATACGTTTTAGACTAAACCCGGTCCGGTACCCAAAATCCGATCCCGATACCCCAAAATACAAATTTATATTCCCGGGTCCCAATTTAAATAATTAATCCAATGACATAATTCCACGTACCTATCTCAAAACCGGGATGTTACAAGTCATCCCTCCTTATAAAGATTCTGTCCTCAGAATCTAGCTCGAAGCAAATAGGTGGGGATATCGGCTACGCATCTCTAACTCGGGCTCCCATGTGGCGCTGGTACCCTTATGGTGTTTCCAATGTACCAACACTAACGCCACCTCTTTATTACGCAACCTCTTCACCTTCCGATCTGTCACTGCCTTAGGCTGCTCGGCATACTGAAGTCTATCATCGACCTCAATCTCTGACAAAGGTACTCTCTGATCATCACGGGCCAAACACTTACGAAGATGGCTGACATGGAAAGCATTATGAACTCCCGACAACTCTGGAGGCAAATTCAGACGATAAGCCTGATCCCCGATCCTCTCAACGACCTCAAACGGCCCAATATAACGCGGACCCAACTTACCTCGTCTCCGAAACCGGATAATTCCCTTCCAGGGTGAGACTTTAAGCATCACGGAGTCTCCAACCTGAAACTCTAACTCAGACATCCGGCGATCTGCATAACTCTTCTGGCGATTCTGGGCTGTCCTAATCCTCTGCTGAATCATAGCGACCTTGTCGCTAGTCTCCTGAAGAACCTCTGGCCCGCTGATAGGACACTCCCCAACCTCCCCCCAACATACCGGAGTCAAACACTTACGCCCATAGAGAGCCTCGAACGGAGGCATGCCGATAGATGCGTGGTAGCTGTTATTATACGCAAACTCAACAAGCGGCAAATGAAGATCCCAGCTACCCCCAAAATCAATAACACAAGCCCGCAACATATCCTCCAAAGTCTGATTAGTCCGCTCTATCTGGCCACCTGTCTGCGGATGGTAGGCTGAACTCAACTGAACACGGGTGCCCAACTCTCTCTGAAAACTCTGCCAAAATCGCGACACAAATCGGCTGTCTCGATCAGATGTTATAGATCTCGGAGCTCCATGCCTCGCAACGATCTCACTGATGTAGAGGCGCGCCAACTGATCCATCATAATAGTCCCACGAACGGCCAAGAAGTGGGCGCTCTTCGTAAGCCGATCAACAATAACCCAGATCATATCATTCCCACGAACAGTCCGCGGAAGTCTCACTATGAAGTCCATGGTGATATCATACCATTTCCACTCTGGAATCTCTAACGGCTGAAGTCTGCCATGCGGCTTCTGATGCTCACTCTTAACTCTCAGACATGTCATGCACGCCTCCACATACTTCCCTACATCCCGCTTCATCCCTGGCCACCAATAATGAACTCGTAGGTCTCTATACATCTTTGTGCTGCCCGGATGGATCGACAATCTAGACTTATGGGAGTCGTCTAAAATCAGCTGTCTCAAACCACCTACTCTGGGGACCCATACTCGACCACGGAGGGTCATCAGACCTCTGTCATCTCTGCTCAATAACTCTAGCTGACCCGCTAACCGCTCTCTCTGCACATTTTCGCCCCTCAGCCCCTCCTCCTGAGCTAACCGCAGACCATCAATCAAGGTCGACGTGACCTCTAATCGAGAAGCTCTAGATACAATCGTCTGCTCATAAGATCTCCTGCTCAAAGCGTCTGCCACCACGTTAGCTTTCCCCGGGTGGTACTGGATGTCACAATCATAATCCTTCAGGAGCTCCATACTACGTCTCTGCCTCATGTTCAGCTCCTTCTGACTGAACAGGTACTACAAACTCTTATGATCGGTGAACACGGTAAAGCGCGTCCCATACAAATAATGCTGCCATATCTTCAAGGCAAAGACTATGGCGTCCAACTCCAAATCATGTATTGGCCGACTTAACTCATAGCTCCGAAGCTGTCTCGAGGCATAAGCAATCACCTTGCCTCTCTGCATCAGTACACACCCCAACCCAGTGAAGGAAGCATCACAATACACAGCAAAATCCTCAGAACCCTCTGGCAATGCTAGAATCGGAGCCCAACACAACCGATTCTTCAATTCTAAGAAGGCACTCTCCTGCTCCTCAGTTCACACAAACGGCACAGACTGTCGTGTCAACATCGTCAAAGGCACCGCAATCCGCGAGAAATTCTCGATAAACCGCCGATAATACCCTGCCAAACCCAGGAAGCTGCGAACCTCAGACACCGATGTGGGCTGGCCCCAACTCATAATCGCCTCGATCTTCGCGGGATCCACCTTAACGCCCTCGCTCGTCACTGCACCTCTCGAAGCCAGAACTCGCACTTCGAAAACTTGGCGTATAGCCTCTCTCGCTACAAGGTACTCAAGACCTCTCTCAGATGCTGGCCATGCTCCTCGCTGCTCCTCGAGTAGATCAGAATATCATCAATAAACACAATCGCGAAACGATCGAGCATCGGCCTGCAGACCCTATTCATCAGGTCCATAAATGCTGCTGGGGCATTAGTCAGCCCGAATGGCATGACTAAGAACTCATAATGACCATATCTGGTCCTGAACGCAGTATTAGGCACGTCCTCATCTCTAACTCGCAACTGATGATACCCGGAACGTAGATCGATCTTCGAAAAGAAGCTCGCCCTCTGCAGCTGATCAAAGAGATCATCAATCCTCGGTAAGGGATAACGGTTTCTCACCATTACCCTATTAAGCTCTCTGTAATCTATACACATACGCATCGTCCCGTCCTTTTTCTTCACGAATAACACTGGGGCTCCCCACGACGAAGAACTGGGGCGAATAAACCCTCGATCCAATAGATCCTGCAGCTGCGTCATCATCTCGCGCATCTCGGTAGGAGCTAACCGATATGGCGTACGCGCAATAGGAACGGCCCCGGGAACTAGGTCGATCCTGAACTCAACCTGCCGGTCCGGCGGCAGACCTGGCAACTCATCTGGAAATACGTCGGGGAAATCTCTAACCACCGGCACATCACTGATCTCCCTCTTCTCTTTCTTCGCGTCTACTACATAAGCCAAGTAAGTGGCACACCCCTTCGCCACATACTTCTGCGCCTGTGCCATCGACACCATGCTCATCTCTCCCCTACGCCTCTCACCATACACAACTGCTGTCCCTGACTCAGAAACGGGGATACGAATCATCTTCTTAGAACAGAAGATATCCGCCTGACGCGCCGTCAGCCAATCCATGCCAACAATGGCATCAAAACTACTAATCTCCATAGGCATCAAGTCTATGGAAAATCGGTGACCGTCTATCTCTAACACACAATCTCTATAGATACGGCTCACTAATACAGTACTACCATCGACACGTTCAACAATAACAGGCACAGATAACTCAGATGAAGGTATAGCAAAATAATCACAGAAGGAGGCAGATACATAAGAACGATCAGATCCCGAATCAAATAAAATAAAGGCACGTAGTCCGTTAAGGATGAACGTACCAGATACAACATCAGGCGACTCACGCGCCTCCTCAGCAGTAGCCTGGAAGACCCTGCCACGAGCCCTCGGTGCTCCTCCTCCCCGAGGCGCTGTAGATGATCAAGACGGCCCAGCTCCACTCGAACTCGACCCCGGAAACCCCGCACTCGGGTTCGGACAATCCCGAGACATATGTCCCGGCTTCCCGCACCGGAAGCAAAGAGACTCCTGGGAAGTACATGCAACAGCAGTATGACCAAACTGGCCACATCGGAAACAGCGAAGATGCTCGGGGGCGCACGGCCCAGCATGGCGATGATGACATCGCTGGCAATCTCTCTCGACATCGGCTGAACTCCCAACCCTACTCCCCGAATCCCTGGAACCTCTACCACCACTACTCTGACCCTGACTCTGTGACTGCCTCTGACTCTGTCCCTGCTGCCTCTGTCCCTGCTGTCTCTGACCACCCCGACCCTGTCCCTGACTCTGACCAACCCCCAACTGCCTATCGTCCCGTCTCTGATCTCGCTGAGCCCCTGAACTCTGTCCTTGCTGCTCAGAATAACCGCCCTGACGGCTCTCCCGGTAAAATCTCGATGACCCTGAACTCTGCCCCTGTCCCGATGCCTCCACACGCTGTCTCTGGGGAGCCGGCTGCTCCCGCTGTCTCTCAATCTCTCTCTCCCTACGCCTGGCGTACTCCATCGCTGACGAGAAAGTGGGGTCACGCAACATCCCCACAAACTCTCGGATATCCGGCCTCAAACCTTCGATAAACATATTGACCTTTCGGTCCTCTGTGGCTACCTGATGCGGCGCGAACTGGGCTCTGTCATTAAAAATATCGATATACTCCTGAACCGATCTGGATCCCTGTTGCAAATGGATAAATTCTCGCTCCAACTCTCTCCTCGTGTCCAACGGACAGTACTGCAGCTCAAACTCTGTACGGAACGCCTCCCAAGACATCAGATAGGCCTCATCAACTCCCTGAGCACTGACCACTGAACTCCACCATCTCAATGCTCCTCCCTTCAGAAGGTAGGAGGCATAACTCACCCGGTCTGCTCGATCAACATGGACTATACGGAATGCAGCCTCGACCTCTCTCAACCAATCCAGTGCCTTCGAGGCACCAACTCCACCGAAGAACTCAGAAGGGCGACCCGTCATGAAGTCCTTAAAGGACCCTCGCGATGGCTGGCTAGAAGAAGAAGCACCAGCTCCAGAACTCTGGCCTCCCTCGGGCGGAGGCACCGCACCTCGACCCCTACCCATACTCTGACCTGGAAAACGCTCATCTAATATCTGACCTATCACAGAATACAAGTCAGATCCACGCAAAGGCTCCTCATCCCTATGGTCATCCCCTTGAGGCCCGCTGCCCTGACGGTCCATAATAACCTGCACAATAACACAATAGCACGAATGAACTCTACAAAACTCTACACACTACTCGTTCGTCACCTATTACTCTACTTCGGATTACAATACAAGGATCTAGACTCTATGGTTTAAGCTTAAGCATCCACTAGATACTTAATCTCTTAAACCTAGGCTCTGATACCAAGCTTGTAACACCCTCGAACTAATCAACAATGCCACATAATTACCACGTCAGCAACGATATAATATAATAATCCCTACCCTATTCCCAAGATACATACACGAGAACCCGATTATTTTAAAACTTTAATTATACAGTAACAATCACGGAAATCTCTGAATTAACACAACCTATCCGAAGTATATAAACAGTCCACAAAATATAACTACCTCCACAAAAGGTAGCTAACTCCTCGATCAAGGATAATGTAAACCTACTTTGGTGCAGCAGGCCTACTAGCAGTCCGGTCACCTGGGATACACACAACACAAACACACGGGTCAGCTAAAGCTGGTGAGAATGCAAGGGTTAGCGTACGATTATAAATCTCAATAAATAAATAACTCGATAATAAAACGTTCAGCGTTCTCTACTGAACAAGAATATGAGATCCCACAAAGTAGCTCAATAGGTACTCAACTCGTGTGGATGAATCCACGTACCCAAATCCCTAGACCGCACAAAGCAGTCGTCAGGACTCAAAAAGGGAATTGGGAGCGACCCAACCCCTGCCCAGCCGTACGGTTTAGTAACTCGATAGCTCGTGTGTCTCAAATCTCATATAGTAAAACTCAGTTCACAATAAACACAATATACATGCATGACAGTATCTTAGTAATAAAACTCGTAGAAACTCATAATAATCTCATAAAGAAAGCTCAGTAAAAGGTCATGCAAGTGTAAATAAATAATCGTACAATTATCTTAGAAAAACATGCAAACTCACCTGACCCTGAAATCTCTTTCCTTAAGTCTCGGTTCCCTGCCCGTATCCCGACCCTATCAACTCGAGACCCTAGAAACACAAAGGAACAACCCAATATCACTAATTCATCCCTAAATAACGCTTAAAATATGCTTATTTTCTGAATTCTCACGCGGCCGTGTAAGATCTCTTACGCGGTGGCGTAGCAGTCTCCTTACGCGGTGGTGTAGAATTTTTACAAGATGGTGTGACTGCAACCCACGCGGCCGCGTAGCAAAACCCACGCGGGCGCGTAGCAAAACCCACGCGGCCGCGTAACAGAACCCACGCGGGCGCGTAGCAATAACCCACGCGGGCGCGTAGCTCCATCTTTACACCACCCTGTAGCCTTTTACACGGGCTAGTAAACAAATACCTACGCTGCCGCGTAGCAAACCCTACGCGGCCACGTAAGCTGACTGTCAGCCATGAATGTTCTGTTTTTTGACAGCAACGATTTCACACCTCAAAACCCGATTTTTGCTCGATTTTAGCTCACGAATTTGACCAAAAACTCAATAAAACACATATATAAACTTACTTTAATCACTTGATAACAACTAACACATAAATCCCACAAATTTGGAGCTTAATACTCACTTTGAGCTTTGGTAGCAAACTTGAAGAAGAAGGAGATGAAGATGATGATCAAGAGCTCAACTCACAGCTGTAGCTTCAATCCTTTGCTGCTGGAATTCAATTTCACACACACAAACACACTTTTAGCTCTGATTTTGGAAGTGAAGAATGAAAGCAAGCATCCAAAGAGGTGGCACATATATACGTTTTAGACTAAACCCGGTCCGGTACCCAAAATCCGATCCCGATACCCCAAAATACAAATTTATATTCCCGGGTCCCAATTTAAATAATTAATCCAATGACATAATTCCACGTACCTATCTCAAAACCGGGATGTTACAAAATCTTTCTCTATTCTTTTCTTCATTTAAGAAAACTAAAAATAAAAACTAGTTATAGTTTTTTTCGTTCGGAAAATCTAAAATCGAAATAATTTACTTCTTTTCTCCATTCAAAAAAATTAAAAATAACGACGTGTTGAAACTTTTTTCGTTTGGAAAAAGTATATAATCAAAATACTTCGTAGTTTTCATTGCAAATACTTAATAAAAATTTTTAATTCTAAATGGTTTGAAAAAATCAAGAATTGAAATAGTTCATCACTTTTTAGATAAAAAAATTAAATTTCAAATCGTTTGTTGTATTTTATTGAAAAAATTGAAATTGTATTGATTTTTTGATCTACGTTTAATTAAAATCAGAATGGTTCTTATGTTTGTTAAATTAAAAAATCATAATTGTTTACCATTTTTGATCAAAAATATTAAATTAAAATCAAAATGGTTCGTCATTTTTTTACAAACAAAGTTAATACCAGATGGTTATTGTTGTTTGAAAAAATCAAAAATCATAATGGTTCATCATTTTTTGATCAAAAAAATTATCGAAATGGTTCATCGTTTATTTGATCCAAAAAATAATATTGGAGTGGTTCGTAACTTTTTTATCGTTGTTTGATCAAAATTGTAATGATTATTTTTTTATGAAAACTAATAAATAAAAAATAATGAACCATCATTGATTTTCAAATAAACGATGAACCATTTCGATAATTTTTTTGATCAAAAACTGATAAACCATTATGATTTTTGATTTTTTCAAACAACGACAACCATCTGGTATTAATTTTTTGTATAAAAAAATGATGAACCATTTTGATTTTAATTTTATATTTTTGATCAAAAAACGGTAAATAATTATGATTTTTGATTTTTTCAAACAAAAGAACCATTCTGATTTTAATTAAACGTAGATAAAAAATCAATACAATTTCAATTTTTTTTATTAAAATACAACAAACCATTTGTAATTTAATTTTTTTAACTAAAAAGTGATGAACCATTCCAATTCTTGATTTTTTTTTCAAACCATTTAGAATTAAAAATTTTATTAAGTATTTGCAATGAAAAAACTACGAAGCATTTTGATTATATACTTTTTCCAAACGAAAAAAAAGATTCAACACGTCGTTATTTTGATTTTTTTTTTGAATGTAGAAAGAAATAAATCATTTTGGGTTTATATTTTCCGAACGAAAAAACTACAACTAGTTTTTATTTTTATTTTTCTCAAATGAAAAAAATAATAGAGAAATATTTGGATTCTCAATAAATAATTGAAAAAAAATGAACCAGTTAGACCGCTGTAACACCCTCATTTCTCACTCAAATGTCACGTCATTAATCAATCATAAGTGGCAATAACGCAAGCATCTCAAAGTACACATGTCACAGGATTAGCGGAAAACACTATTAATTAAAACTTTAATACAAAGTCGCATACATCATGTCACATGCGGATAGCACATATACACAGCTGAACTATTTGATACACTCTAACTACTGATAGCTAACACAACACTGATCGAGTACAAAACACAGATAGCTGTTCTGAAGTCTAATCTCAAAAGACAACTAGCACACATAAACTCTAAACTGCCCCGGCCCCTACTTTGGCGGCTGCTGCTGCTACAATCCCACGGTATGACTGCATGAGACACGGAAGACTCGAAAACATAAGCTGGACAGCTCGTGAGTACGCGAGGGTTAGACTCTGCAACATGACACATATAGCATGCACAACACAGTAATATCTCTACACATATATGCAAACTCAATGCATAACACATATCTCTGCTCAAGGGGACGCCGTTCCCCAGCTAACAGGCCGCCCACAACAGCGGTTAGCTCACAATAGGCACATGAGCGACCTGACGATAACACTGTTGTATATATACAGTCTCATACTTTGTGACTGGTTAGGGACAGTCAGTCTGCGCGATCACATATCGCGGACACCTGCAACTCAAACACATATAACACGTATAGGGTAGATAGAATCATACCTGCACTGTATCTCTGTCTCATATACACATGTCACAACACATAATAGACTCATAAAAGTTTACGCGCGTTTTGTGAAGAACTCGAGTACTCACCGACTACCCGAATTCGACTGGAACCCGAAACTCTAACGTGGCTCAACACGCGATCGATTGGAACCTGTACACCACGGATCTCATATATTAACACAAGTTCAATAACCGAACAATTCAAACTCGAACACAATTATCGCAAACAAACCAAACTCGAAACACATTCCCAAACGAATAACTGACTCTCAAATCCCTTCACGAGACTCTCACTGAAACTCCAAAACCTATATAACTCAACCCGACACTATCCCGAAGGAACCCAAACCATCAACGGCCCAAGACTCCCCCATAAGCCTCAAACCGGATTTCCCCTGCAGGCTGCGGCTCGCGCCGCTAAGACTCTGAGGGTCGCGCCGCGACCAAGCGGTGCTCTGCACCTTGACCTGCGATTTCCATGGCTGAACCAGGGGTAATACCCTTTCTTAAATACAATTTCCAGCCCGAATTTGCATACATCGTCACTGCATAGCAGCTCTTTGCCATAAACATACTAATCCACACAATTTTCACAACATATATCACAAACTGAAACCTCTAGCTTGAAGTTTCTTACCTTGAACACTTCAAAAACTCAAGAGAAGTATGATGAAGACAAGATGCAGCACCTAATTTCAGACTTTGGCTTCCTTCTTTGCTGGAGCTCCACACCAAAAACACACACACCTTTAGGGGTTTTCTCAAATGGATAAAGGAGAAAAGGAGGAAACAACATATATATACGCTTTCTATTAATAGAAAGCCCGAACCCGCTAATTCCGAACCCGATATCACTTTTTCACAATTAATATCAAATTGACCCAATTAAATCCACGATCTCATAATTAATAATAATCCGCTAATTATTAACTCGGAGACACGTATCACTCGGTCTCGACACGTTAAATCCACGAAACGGGATTCAATTAGAACAACGCAATAATATTAAAATAACGAGCCAATAAATTAATTCCACGTACCAGGCTCAATTTCGGAATGTTACAACCATATAATAATCTTAAATAAATAATTGTAGTAATATATAAAAAAACTAACATTAATAATAACAATCTATATCTATACTATATAAAATTAGAAAATCACTTAGAGTTTGTGGACCATTGGATGGAAAGAAATCAATGGTCCAGATAAATGACAACTCATTAGGAAATGTCTCTTATACCCTTAATTAAAATCAATAATTATATCTATGCCATTTTTTTAAATTCATTTTCCGAATTTACTAACTTAACTTAATTACATTAAATTTTGATTTTAATTTTTTCATTAATGAATTAATATTAAATTAATATTTACCTAAAAATTAAAAGAATCATTTTACAAATTTACTAACTTAACTTACATTGATATTTCATATTTAAAGTTAATAAAAATTAAAACAAATATTTTTTGCAAACACATATTATCTGTTTTTAATAATACAATATAATAATATTTTTTTATTTAATATCAAACAACTAAGTATTTTTTATCTTTAATTTAACTAGCTTTCAATATTTTTTATTTTAGTTATATATAATTTTATAATAATTTATTAAAATATAAAAAAATATGTATTTTCAAAATCAACCAATGTAATACATGGGTTGATTAACCTATATATTATAATAAAACAAAACAATTTATGTTATATGTCACTTCTACAATACAAGAAAATTTTATTTTTCCACATCTTTTTTCAAAACACCTTAACTTAATTATATAAAACTAGTTTAACAACCCATGTAATACATGGGTATGTTTGATAAATAATTTTAAAAATTATATAAAAACTTTTGATATTATTATAAATATAATAAAAGAATAATAAGGCATTAATGTTAAGTGGTATATAGAAAATTTTAAAATAATATAAACTATGAAATTAAAAGTCATGATATAAGATAAATAGAACAACTATGTATGAATTATAATTTGAATTGTATTTTATAATAATTCTAATAAATAGTTATGATTAAAATTTGAAATTGAAAGTTACGGTTTAATTTTAATCTAGGATAACTTTTACATTTTATATGATACTTTCTTTTAAATTTTATATTACTTACAAAGCTTTTAACCAAAATCATAAAAGGTAAGTAGCAAATTTAAATATTATTTTTTGTCTTTGTTTATTTAAAGATTTTCATTTAGAATATTAATAGATTTATTTAAGGAAAAAAAGGCGGGAAATTAAATATGGAGTTTAAGGAGAGAGCGCCATGTGGCGTAAAAATGTTCTCCTTTATTAATATGTATAGATTATGACTTTATTTTTTTCATTAGTTAATTAGTAATAAATTAGATTATGTGACATTTAAAAATTTAATGTTTACCTAAAATAAATATCTATCATTATTATCATAATTAGATCCAAATGTAAAAATTTGAATTAGTTGTGAAAATTATTATTATTACGTATAATAAAGGAAAACATCAAATGTCACGTGTCACCTCTACGTTCATCAAAAAGATAATTACAACTTATAAAAAATAAAAGATAAATACAGTTTAATATTTTTAAAAAAGATAAATATACTCTATTTTTTAATCTGTAAATAATAAAAAATAAACACAAATATTATTTTTGTATTTTTTATTTTTACTCATATACATTTTATATAAATAAATTTAATTAATAATATCCACGTAATACGTGAGTTATAAACTAGTAAACATACAAATAAAAATTAATGATTAAAACAAAAGGAATAAAAATTAAAATATTATGTTTGGATAATTAAATTATAAAAAAAAACTAAATATATATATGAAAAGCATGAAAGTTATATAAATGGTCCCTGAAACTTTGAAAATTACATAAATGGTCTTTGAAATTCAAAAAGACCAAAATATCTCTGAAACTAACGGCTCAAGTTAACTGCCGTTA
>JAANYP010005002.1:0-27630 GCA_020465985.1 Centrapalus pauciflorus | reverse complement strand
TAACAAGCTTTTTCCCTAACTTAAACACCGCTGAAGCTTGAGCTTTGAAAGTTTGTTTAACTACATATATTCTCTCAGATAATAAACCTAAAGCACTGACAACAGTAGTTTCTAATCCAATCATCCTTTCCCGCATCTCGTGGGTCTTTTGCTTTAACACCTTCAGCCACAGACTTTCCTTTCAACTATTTCTGAATATTTGATGTTTGCGCCATCATCTCTAAATATTGATTCGTCATCTGTGTTTTAACTCCAGCAATAGCTTCATTGTGTTTTTCTTCAGTCCACAAAGGGTGACATTCTAACCACTGGGTCACCTAGACTTCCAGTTGACACAACATTAGAACTTGTGAAAAGTACTTCTGTGTGGCCGGTGCTCAGAGATGGTAAAGTGGTAGCTCTGATCGGACATCCAACTACTTCAAGTGACGGAGCAACAAATGCTTCCGACACTGTAGTTGTTCCAGTAGGGACACGAAGTCCTTCTGCACTTACTCCAAGAGACGGAGTCGAGTCAAGTGTCCTTAATTGTATAGGATCTATGACATGTGCATGAGATTTGTACACTCGGGTGGCTGTGTACTTTGTTCAATATCCATGGATTCCAAAGGATTCCAGGATATATCATGTGTAAATTCCCGGTGTGAAGTTGAAACACCTTCTTGTTAAGAATAAAGCGAGTAGATGGTGGGGTGTGTAATTATCAGTAGGGTACTGACTATTTCAATGCTAACTCTCTCATGAGAGCTAACAGCAGATGTGGTTTCATCCCGGCTATCTAGGCTTGGGATCTCCCTCACACTCAGCCTCGCAATCTCAAAAATATCAATCTCTGGTAATCTTTCAGATTGCAAAAATTCAATCATACCAGCACCTCCCATATTATCATCATTATCCTCATTACTATCATCATCATCTGCTTCGTCATTTCCTCCTTCAGCTATATTTGATAAAGTTCATTCTGAATCAGAACTACCCTCACCTCCCCTCACTTCTTCCACAGCTCCCTCAATCTCTGTTTGGCTTCCCTAAACATCAGCCCCCTGCTGATGTTTCTCCTCTCCTAAAGCTCATTGGGTAAGAAAACCCGGTTCTTGGGTTTCTATAGGAGCATGATATATACGATAAAGTCTCACACTCTCAGCCTCTTGATCATCATATTTTAATAATGATTCTGGAATTGGCATTACATTGGCATTTGGAGCATCTTGAACACTGTGAAGGCTCATCATCACGTAATCCAGGCATTTTTGAGCATTAGATCTCTTCGGTATTTTCTCATTAGCCCTCAGAATACCTCTAATAAAAAATTGTATAAAACGCTGAAGTGGCACAAATTTCCTTGCTCTTTTGGACAAGACAACTTCCTTCAGATCTTCCCATATGCATTGTGCATAGTCATAATGTTTGTTGAAGGAAATGCTGTAACTACCATCTTCTCTTATTACATAAAAACTCCATCTTTTATTAATTAATATATTACAATAGTTCAAAGTTACACCTTAAAAGAAAGAAATAAATCTTATAATCTATGCTTCATCGTCCATTTGGTCCCTGTTTCCTGAGATACATACATGAATACATAAGCCTTAGGCTTAGTGAGTAAATATGGTTCATGATTTACATGCTCAAAGTAAGCTTTTATGCGTAAAATGTATTTTCTTCATGTTAAGCATATCACTTTTATCTTAACCTTGGGTCCACATAAGGGCTGCCCATTAAGGTTCGTTTGCAAGACGTCCCTTAATTGTATACTCCGGATATACGTAATTGATATTTTTAACATGTGTAAAGTTCTCATATAAGAGTTTTATGTTTTAAATCATGCATAAACATTTATATAGCACATAAGTATCTCATTAAAAGCACATAAGTACTCACTTCGCTTTGTCTTGAAACTTCAAATTCTCTTCTAAGCTTTTTAGGAAGTGTTTTGGGGTGAAAATGAAGAGTATCCTTAAGCCTCTATTTATAGTGTTTAGGTGTTGCTTTGGGGTGCTTGTTCACCTAGTTGTCTCAATGGTAAGTTGCTTACTCATTCCCTTAGCTTTGCTTAGGAGGATTTGTAGACTTGCCACTTTCTTGGAGGGTAAGACAACACACAACTTTAGGCTTGCCATGTCATGCTTAATAGTATTGCCATGTCATGTTTAATAGTATTGCCATGAGGGTAAGACAACACACAACTTTAGGCTTGCCATGTCATGCTTAATAGTATTGCCATGTCATGTTTAATAGCATTGCCATGTCATGCTTTTCTAGAGGTGTATGTGGCATGTGGGAAGGGAGCTTAGTAAGCTACTTGTGTGTTTGTTTGTTATTGTTCCTTGGCTAGCCTTCATTCTCCTTTGTTCTTGTTTTAGTTTTTCAACTTTATGTTTAACTTTGGTATAGTTATATAAAAAAAATTTCCAAGGGATTAGGGCTGTTACAAGTCTTCCCTTCTTAAGATTTTTCGTCCTCGAAAATTCATTCGAAAAGATGGGGATACTTCTTTTTAATTTCCGACTCCACTTCCCACGTAGCTTCCATTCCATGGCAACAGTCCCAGTAGACCAAGACCAAAGATACTTCCTTGTTACGAAGCTTTTTGATTTTACGTTCGGTGATGGCTATGGGTTTTTCTTCGAAATTGAGTTTGTCATCGACCGAAATTTCTTCGGTGGGAATTACAACATCTTTCTCGGTAGAACATTTTTTTAGATTGGACACATGGAAAGTAGGGTGTATTCCCTTTAATTCATCTGGTAGTTCCAGTTGGTATGCCACTGTCCCGATCCTTTCGGTTATTTTGTAGGGCCCAATATACCGAGGTCGTAATTTACCCTTCTTACCAAAACGCAGAACTCCTTTCCAAGGCGACACTTTTAATAACACCATATCACCCACTTGAAATTCAATGGGTTTTCTTCTTCTAGCAGCGTAACTTTTCTGTCTATCTTGTGCAGTTTTGAGTCTTTCCCTTATTTGAATAACTTTATCGGCTGTTTGTTGGATGATTTCGGGACCGGTTAATTGTTTTTCGCCTGTTTCCATCCAACAGATGGGCGACCTACACTTTCTCCCGTATAGAGCCTCAAAGGGTGCAACCTTAATACTGCTACGATAACTATTATTATAGGCAAATTCAATAAGGGGTAGATGGCTATCCCAATGTCCTTTGAGGTCCAGTGCACATGCACGTAGCATATCCTCCAGAGTTTGGATTGTTCTTTCACTTTGACCGTCAGTCTGAGGGTGGTATGATGTACTCATTTTAATTCGGGTTCCTAGTTGTTTTTGGAAGCTTTTCCAGAAATTCGAAGTAAAACGAGGGTCTCGGTCTGATACGATTGACAAGGGCACACCATGCCTCGCAACAATTTCGTTCATATATATTTTTGCTAGTGTTTCCAAGGTTTGTTTTTCTCTTATTGGTAAGAAGTGTGCCGTTTTTGTTAATCGATCCACGATGACCCATATAGCATCGAAGCCTTTTGGTGTTCTTGGTAGTCTTGTGACGAAGTCCATAGTGATATGTTCTCATTTCCATACGGGAATATCTAGTGGTTGTAGCTGTCCGTAGGGTCTCTGGTGTTCGATTTTGACTTTTAAACATGTTAGACATTTTTGGATGAAATTCACTATAGACTTCTTCATTCCTGGCCACCAATACAAGGTCTTTAAGTCCTTGTACATTTTATGAGTCCCAGGGTGGATGGAGTACCTGGATTTATGAGCTTCTTCTAGAATTACTTCTCTACAGTTACCAACTTCCGGGACCCAGATGCGTCCTTGAAATCTTCTGATCCCTTTATCGTCGACTTCTAGAATTTTAGCTTGTCCAAAGATTCTTTCTCTCTTTTGATTTTCTTCTCTTAAGGCTTCTTGCTGTGCTTTTTCAATTTCCTTAAACAAGGTGTTTGTAATAGTCAAAGTTAATGCTTTAACTTGAACGGGTTTAATTGACTCTCTTCAACTCAAGGCATCTGCTACTACATTGGCTTTTCCTGGGTGATATTTGATTTCACAATCGTAGTCGTTTAATAATTCTATCCATCTTCGTTGCCTCATATTCAATTCCTTTTGACTAAATAAATATTTGAGGCTTTTATGATCTGTGTAAAGAGTGCACTTTGTACCGTATAAGTAGTGTCTCCAAATTTTTAAAGCGAATACTACTGCTGCTAGTTCTAAATCATGGGTTGGGTATTTCTTTTCTTGTTCTTTTAATTGTCGTGAAGCGAAGGCAATTACTTTACCTTTTTGCATAAGCACGCACCCCAATCCCTGTTTGGAAGCGTCACTGTATACTACAAAGTCTTCGATCCCTTGGGGCAGGCTTAAGATTGGTGCATTGCATAACTTATCTTTTAAAGTTTGGAAGGCCTCTTCTTGTGCATCCCCCCATTTAAACTTGCCAGCTTTTCTTGTCAATGCAGTGAGTGGAGTTGCTATTTTAGAGAAGTTTTGAATAAATCGTCGGTAGTATCCGGCTAACCCAAGAAAACTTCGTACTTCCGTGGCAGTTTGTGGGACCTCCCATTTTTGTATACATTCGATTTTACTTGGGTCTACCATGATACCCTTTTCGCTTATGATATGTCCTAGAAATTGGACCTGTCGTAGCCAAAATTCACATTTTGAGAATTTGGCATAGAGCTTTTCATGCTTTAATAATTCCAAGGTCGTCCTTAAATGTTGCTTATGCTCTTCTTGGCTCTTGGAATAAACGAGAATGTCATCAATAAATACAATATAGAACTTGTCTAAGTACTGTTTACATATCCGATTCATAAGATCCATGAACATAGTGGGAGCGTTTGTTAACCCAAAAGGCATTACTAGAAATTCGAAATGCCCATATCGTGTTCGGAATGCAGTCTTAGGTATGTCTTCCTCCCGTACTTTTAGTTGATGATACCCTGATCGTAAATCTATTTTTGAGAAGAAGCTTGCTCCTTGTAACTGATCAAATAAATCATCTATTCGAGGTAATGGATATCGATTCTTAATGGTGACCTTGTTAAGTTCTCTGTAATCGATGCACATCCTCATAGTTCCATCCTTCTTTTTAACGAAGAGTATTGGTGCCCCCCAAGGTGACGTACTTGGGCGGATAAATCCTTTATTCAACAACTCTTGTAGTTGATTCATAAGTTCCTGCATTTCTGATGGTGCAAGTCTGTAGGGTGTGCGGGCCATTGGTACTGTTCCTGGTACTAAGTTAATATGAAACTCTACTTGTCTATCAGGAGGCAATCTAGGCAATTCATCTGGAAATACTTCTGGGTATTCGCAGACTATTGGTATATTCTCTATTTGTTCAATTCCTTTCTTAGTATCTACCAAGTATGCTAAGTATGTCTCACACCCTTTGTGTATATACTTTCTTGCTTTCATGCAGGAAATAAGGTTACACGGACTCTTTTTATGATTATTATAAATGATTATTTCCATGTCATTCTCATTCTTAATCTTTACTATTTTCTTGTGACAAATTATATGGGCATGATTTTCTGATAACCAGTCCATGCCTATGACCACATCGAACTCATTTAGAGGTAGGGGTAGCAGTTGGATAGGAAATTTGTGCTCATTGATTTCTAAGGAGAAATTTTCATAAATCTCGTTTATGTCCGTAACCTTTCCATCCGCCATCTCTATTTCTATTTTTTTTATCTAATTTCTTAGGTATACAATTTAGATGCATGCAAAACCTTGTAGATACTATTGATTTGTTTGCACCAGAGTCAAATAATATTTTGGCAGGTTTTTCATTAATTAGCAAGATACCTGTCACCACATCTGGCATTTCCTTGGTTTCTTCAGCAGAAATTTGGAATATTCTTCCTTTGGGTTTTCCGGCTTCGGCCTTATTCTTGTTGGTTATAACCTTTGATGGTTGTATAGTCTTTGGCTTGGGACAATTATATATGAGATGTTCCGTTGACCCGCAATTGTAACATGCTTTTCTCGTAGGACAATGATTAGCCATATGCCCTGATTCTCCACATTTATAACATACGTTTTTGCCCATCATACATTCCCTGTATGATTTTTATTGCAAGTAGGGCAAAGTGGGTTTTCAACCATCCTTGCACCGGTGTTTCTTGATTTTTGGGGCATCTTACCGAAATTCTTACCTTCAAATTTCCTTTTCTCAATTGGAGGATGGGGATAACTGTCCTTTTCGGCCAGAATTGCCGAATCTATTGCTTCTTGGAAGGTCTTTGGTTTTGACATATTAACCAACTGTCGTAATTCATTTCTTAACCCATTCGTGAAGCGACCTATCTTACGCCCTTCCGTTATTATCATATCAGTTGCGAATCGGGATTTTTCAATGAATACTTCTACATATTCTTCGACAGTCTTATCTCCTTGTTCGAGTTTGATGAATTCTTCCTCCATTATTTTTATTCGAGTATTTGGGCAGTACCTCTGATTTATCAATTGTTTAAACTCCTCCCAGGACATTGTTGTTGCTCCTGCGATGCCTCGATTAGCTTGAATAGTCTTCCACCAGTAAAGTGCATTTGACTTTAATTTTGTTGAGGAAAACCTTACGCGTTGGTCCGGGGCGCATTGACATGTCTCGAAACAATTTTCCATGTCATCGAGCCAATTCATAGCGGCTATGGGCCCCCCTTTTCCCTCGAATGTAGAGGGACTAGTGGTTTTGAAGGCCTTATAGTCACATCGAAATGTTTGGCCATTATTTGGTTCGTGCCTTAGTTGATTTTCTTCGGTATTTTCTCCGTGGGTTGAGTTGTGATTTATAGCTGCTTGAACTTGAGCTACTATTGAGGGTAAATTTTCACGGATGCCTCGCGAGACTTCAGTTGCTATATTAATTCTCTCCACGGGATTTACAGGGTTGGTGTTGCGCCTATTTCTTGGCGTGGGTGGTCTAGTATTTTCAGAATGATTTCTATTCGTCCTCCGAGTATTCATTCTACAAAATATTAGATCAACTCATGAGAACCAACTTAAATATACATCCTTTATATATATATAGTACATGCATCATACAAAATTTTGTAACATAAAATGTAACAATTTATTTAGGTCCCTTTTGTCCTGGTATATATATATATATATATATATATATATATATATATATATATATATATATATATATATATATATATAGATGAAACAGATCCACACGGTCTACTCAAGATGGAAATTATAGGGAGTATATCGCTCTTCTAGCATTTCCCTAAAATTTCGAGAGGGATATGGGATTGAAGCTTCTTCATTAGACTTATTGATTTTTCGTTTGACCCATGCCTTGATTCTTTTTGACCATCCAATAGTCACTTCTTTCCAAAAACGTACTCGGTCCTTAACCTTAACCGAAATGGTCCTCTTTGCAATCCTTAGGTCTTGTTCGTACTTTCCACATCTTGTCTCGAGTTCCCAGTTATGATTATCTACTTCAGCTACGTAATCCTGGATTCTTTCGTATTCTTCAATAGGTATATATCCCGGGTTCCAGTTTTCGTTTTCTTGCGCCATCATTTCAATTTCGTCTAGATATACATATTCGATTTGTTCATAACTATCTGATGAGGTACCTGCCATCTTTTAGAAGAACGAAAACATTTAAGCGTAAAAGAGGAGGTAAAGAAGTTATATATATATTACAAACTTCGAAAAGTAATAAGTGCCTATTTGTTATACTTTTAACCGTTCGTTTTAGGGCGTTATACAAAATTTAGGGAAATAAGAAAATTTTCTCTCTTAACCCCTTTTGTATGACCTTTTTATATAATTAATTCGAGCTTCTAATTTCTATTATTATTTTCAAGAAACGTTGTTCGACGGTTGTAGTTCAACTCCTCCTCTAAGTAGTGAATTCGTGAGTAGGCGGTGTCTAGGAGTTGAGCGGCCCTCTCCAAGTCCTCCCTCAGTTGGGCTTCAGTAGTCATATAGTGAAATCTTTCATTATGTAGTTCCTCTTGGGCGACGACACACTGATGATTCGCCTCCGTTATTTGATCGAGTAAGGCATTGAAATCGGCCCAAGTTAGTCTCGCCGAAACCTGAAAGTTATCTTGCACGCTTTCTACTTCCGGGGAAGGAGGTGGAACACGAGGTGGTGGAGTGAACCTCTCTTGTTGCCAATTCTCTTCTTCCCATGGGTATGTGAGAGTGAAGTAGTTGTTTGCGTCAGAAATTTCAAAGTCTTCACGTGGTTCCATTGGGTTAAACGTTGGGATTATCGGTTCTGGAACCGGATGAAATGCTGGGATTATTGGTTCGAGGAAGTTGTCAGCGAAGCTTGGAATCGGATCATGTGATTCAATGAGCCATCCATTCCCATATTCAGAATTTTCTCCTCTCCTTTCAGGCATCTGAAATGATGGTTAAATGCATATACGTAGGTATATATACACATGTATGTAGTGAAAGAGATGATTTTTTTTTCTTAGTCTTAAGTTCAAGTCTAGGTCCATCTATATTAAGGTTAAACCAAGGTCTCTTGAACTAATGGCTCTGATACCATTATTGTAACTACCATCTTCTCTTATTACATAAAAACTCCATCTTTTATTAATTAATATATTACAATAGTTCAAAGTTACACTTTAAAAGAAAGAAAGAAATCTTATAATCTATGCTTCATCGTCCATTTGGTCCCTGTTTCCTGAGATACATACATGAATACATAAGCCTTAGGCTTAGTGAGTAAATATGGTTTCATGATTTACATGCTCAAAGTAAGCTTTTATGCGTAAAATGTATTTTCTTCATGTTAAGCATATCACTTTTATCTTAACCTTGGGTCCACATAAGGGCTGCCCATTAAGGTTCGTTTGCAAGACGTCCCTTAATTGTATACTCCGGATATACGTAATTGATATTTTTAACATGTGTAAAGTTCTCATATAAGAGTTTTATGTTTTAAATCATGCATAAACATTTATATAGCACATAAGTATCTCATTAAAAGCACATAAGTACTCACTTTGCTTTGTCTTGAAACTTCAAATTCTCTTCTAAGCTTTTTAGGAAGTGTTTTGGGGTGAAAATGAAGAGTATCCTTAAGCCTCTATTTATAGTGTTTAGGTGTTGCTTTGGGGTGCTTGTTCACCTAGTTGTCTCAATGGTAAGTTGCTTACTCGTTCCCTTAGCTTTGCTTAGGAGGATTTGTAGACTTGCCACTTTCTTGGAGGGTAAGACAACACACAACTTTAGGCTTGCCATGTCATGCTTAATAGTATTGCCATGTCATGTTTAATAGTATTGCCATGAGGGTAAGACAACACACAACTTTAGGCTTGCCATGTCATGCTTAATAGTATTGCCATGTCATGTTTAATAGCATTGCCATGTCATGCTTTTCTAGAGGTGTATGTGGCATGTGGGAAGGGAGCTTAGTAAGCTACTTGTGTGTTTGCTTGTTATTGTTCCTTGGCTAGCCTTCATTCTCCTTTGTTCTTGTTTTAGTTTTTCAATTTTATGTTTAACTTTGGCATAGTTATAAAAAATTTTCCAAGGGATTAGGGCTGTTACAAATGCCATGAAAGAGCATTAAGCAATGGATGCTTCCTCTGTCAATCCCCGTATGCTTAGAGGTCATACATCTGTTGATGATGCCGAACAGGGTATACCACTCTCCGTTTAAACCGTTTCTATAGAACTTTGAACTTTTCGGCAGAGGTTTGGAGTAACCCAGGCAGATTAGATCATGACACAGTTCTTCATCTGAAACAAATTCTTCAAAGTCTTCCAGTTCTGGGAAGTTGACTGTATCAATCCGTCTTGGTAGGAACAAATTGTGGCGGAGTCTGGCTAAGGTTATTTTTTCCTTGAATTGATCAATTTTGACTTTTAAGTGACGGTCACCTTTAGCAGGCACTATTTTATGGTGTGCCAAAATTGATTTAGGTACACTAAAGGAATAGAACGTTTGTATCTCAAAAGATATCCAAGTGGGTGACCCTTTAAGAATTTTGACAATAATAGGATGACTCACTTTAATGACACTGGGATCAAATCTATGATTATTATCAAGAAGGGATAGGCAATACTTAGATTTGACCAATTGAGTTTCAGATATTGGTGATGAAGGTGATGGTCGGGTAACAGAAGCTGATTTAACTGGTTTAAAGACTAGGGAATGGTTAGAGGATGAATGAGAATCTGAGGAACTGGAATTTTGGGTGGGGGCTTTGGATGCCATTTGTTTTCTGTCAAAATAATAAACATGTTAGAAATGACAGAAAAACAAATTTAATCCTGCAGATAAAAAATAAAACATTTAACAAGAAATTAGAAAAATATGTGTTTTATTGTTTAAAGCATCAGGATTCCAGAATATAATAATAAAATATTATTGTTAGGACTCCAAAGTCAATCATTAAGAGACCAGTGTTAATATAACACAGATTTTAAAAATTTCTCGAAAAATGTGAAATTTCTCTGAAAAATTAAAATTCCCACACTTGGACAATTTTTGAAAATGTTAACTTCAAACTCGAATGAGTCATGAAGTGTAAGGTCTTGAACTAACAGATCTATCTAGACGCGACACACACCAACGAGTGCGGAATCCTCGTTAGCGGATTGACGGATATATCACACTCACGGAACACGGAGACTACCACGGCGTTGTACGATTGACTACGAACGAACCTACGCGATGATTTTCTCCGAACAAACACAATATCAGCTGATAAACTCGAGATCGCCTTTTGCTAATTGCTCACACGAATTCTGCAAAGTCTCTTAATCATTCGAGTTAATCCCTAATTATAGGGATCCATTCGAGTTTGTCATGGGACAAACTCGAAACAGGCCCAAGGCCCATTCGAATTTGTCCCCTTGACAAATTCGAATCTGCCTTATTCGAATTTATACCAAATTCGAATCTGCCTTATGTGTAAATTCGAATATGCTGTAAATTCGAATTTCACAAGTCAAACTTCTATTTGAACATATGTTCTAACTTATGATTGAATTAATCTTTGGACTTTATGTTTGAACTTCTTGTAATACATTACATCAAGTTCAAACATACAATCAATAACTATCAAACACATATAAACACATATATCAAACACTAGTTAATATTCAATACTTTGTAACATGACTTAGACAAAATGCTAATACAACTTACACTGCTATCGTCACACAGGGTGTACCAATAGACTCCCCCTTGAAGATAGCTTCTGACTATTTACATTTTGTTTAAGTACTAGATTTATTTAAACTACTGCCAGCATACAGGCCTTGCTCGGCACAAACTTTAACTACATTCTGATACCTTCTAGCTTCAAACTCCATATGTGCATCACTTGAGATTTGATGAGTATGTTGAACTTGAAGGTCATCTTTCGAGAGATTAACTAGGTGCAGCGGATCGTATACTCTAAGAATTACTTTTTCTTCAAAGTCTTCCATCACCGCTTCACCTGTTTCACTTTCCACATACCACCAATTTAGATTATTCAAAACATTTTGTGGCATTGGCTTGAGAGGGACTTTCTTCAAACATCTAACTGGTTTATATTGAATTTTCATCCATGGTCTACCAGTCAGAGGATCAATTCTGGTATTGTCCATTACTCGTTTTCCAACTCTCGGATTGAGCCTTTCAAACTTTCTCAACCTCCCTTCCTTTCTAATGATCTTAGCTATGATTTCAGCATAAGGATCGTCGCCGATATTTATGAGCTCCTTCCATGCCAACGCCTTTATCTCTCAACCTTTGGCAAGGAGTTGAAATCTTTCAGTCTTTTTCTGAGATACTGGAGACCATCCTTTCGTTTGATAATGAATAGCTGCAGTTCTTGATCAAAGAACCAGCTTAGAATATTTCCTGACAGCTCTCCAGTACGAGGAACGCGCATCTTTTTCTTCAACTCTAACTCCTTATTTTCTGCCATGAACCACAACTTTCTCTTTTCTTCATTTGTAGGCTCTCTGGCAGGCTCTTCAGATGATGATTTAGCATTTAAAGCAGCTTTGACCGCTTCTATGTCAATCATATTATTTCCTTCCGACACATATGTATCTGTGAACGGATTCTGTTGAACGATGATCTCATTCGCCTCATCTTCTTCATCAACATAGACTTCATCATCAGATTTCCAGTCTGTTATGTCTTCAGGCACGAACTCCCCTTCTTTTAGGTCTTCAACTCTCAAAATCAAAATCAAAATCTAAAGCCTCTTCCTCAATATTCATTAACACTTCAATCATTTCATTCATGTCACTCTCAGTGACCTTTGAGGGACTGGCTTCTCCTCCTTCAACACCACTTTGACTAGGCTCCCCCAGAACTTCAGCATATAGAGCAGCAGGAAAATCTACTGGCTCATTTTCTTTTGGTGCATTGGGATCATCGCCATCGTCATCACCTTCTCTTTGCTGCTCCTCCAGATCTCTACAGCTCGTCTCCCCCTGAGCCTTTAGATTTTTCAGTAATTGCTCAATTTGGGATCGCATTGATCGAATCTCAGCAGCTTGATCCGCAACAAAAGGTTTAAGTTCCAGATTCTCTTCCTCCATATTTCCAACAGATTTCTTTAACTCAGCATGCTCCTTGTCAACAGTTTCATTATGAGCCTGTATTTCACCGATTGCTTTTGTTAACTGAAAGATTTGGACTTGCTGGAAGTCAACCTTGCTCCTCAGCTCAGAAAACCTTTGATTGTCCAGGAAAGTTGATGATGTGGATGGTATGGATTGGATGGGAGTGGGGATGATTGGTGGAGGAACAGATGTTTGAACAGGTGGTGGTGGTGGAATGGGTTCTGATGGTTGGGCGGTAGGTATTTCTGGCTCAGGAGCAGAGGCTGATGAAGCTCCCTGCATGAAGCGATGTCTCTTTGCTCTCTGCCTCGGTATCAAAGGAGTAATTTCCTCATCCTCAAAATCTGAGTCATCTGACTCCCTTGAAGCTCTTCTCCTTCTAACTCCTTCCTCAACCACCACTAATCTTGATCCATATGTCCCTATGTGAATGGACGGATCTGCGGTCACTGTGTTTGGGCCCTCAACTTCTATTTCTTCAGCTTCTTCTGACTCAGAATCAGAAGTTGACTCGATTTCGCCTGTTGCTTCAGGTTGATAATCATCGATCTGCTAAAAAATATCTACTTCTCCTTCTGGAGGCTCAAGGAGATCTCCAATGAGTTCAGAAGTAATTGCGTCATTCGCATTAGGCCCGGCTGCCCAAATTTCCTCCAAGGTCTCCACCCGTGGATCCGATTCGGGTGCTGCACTTGACGGACCAGCTTCCTCTGGCTCCTGCATTCAGCTTGTCGAAGGCCTAGCAGCCTGATTTTGTCTAGCTTTCGTTGTTTGCCTCCTCCTCTGTTGCTGAGGCCTCGGTTGTGGCGGTTGTTGTTGTTGCGGTTGCTGTGGAACTTGCATATCCCCTGCCCAGTTGGCACCTTCCCTGACTTGGAAATCTGGATTGACTACTGCACCAAAAAATGGTGCCTCCACTGGCCTAGCTAATCTTCCTCGATGAGCTTGACAATCGACAAAGATTCGTTTGTCAATCAATGCAACACTTTGAATGTCATTCAGCTGTGGCAGGTTCGGTAGAAAAAGTCTAATCAGCATCATTACGAATCTTGGATATAGCAGAAATCTTTCTCGGTCAGGAGCTGTTATTTGTTGAACAAATTCTGTAAAGAACATCTCTGAGAAGCTAAATCGTTGATTGTAAACCAATGCTATCATCCCTGACTGAATCTTTGATACAATGTAGTCGAATCTTGCTTTCTTGGCGGCAAAACACACTATAAAAACGTGTGCTAGATATTGCCTATATCCTATATGCCCACTCTTCATGAAAGAGGACTTAGCCACGTCCAGGCTGTATCCCATTCTGATAAAAGCCGCCTGCCTGATTGATAACGGGAAGTCAATCGGCCCATTCTCTTGCTCTTGAGAGCCTAACTGCAGTACTTGACGTAACATGTCAGCTGAAAACACTAGAGGGTGTCCAGCAACCCTCGTCCTTAATACTGTTGGAGTGACAGTTAGTCTACTTGTAAATGATCCCAAAACTGACGAACATATGGGATGACAATCTGAATATTATGTGACAGCGCATATGAAATCCTTGACACAACAAAAAAATCCACCATTTGGCGGTAGGCTTGAGCCTCTGGAATCGCATGGTCCGGAGAGATGACCATATTATGCTTAGAAACAAAAACTCTATCAGCCATGTCTGCACATTAAAGTATATAAGATATTAGAATTATTAAGATAGATATAAACTTGTTTAAATTCAAATTTGTTTTATTTTGAACTTGTATAAGTACAAAATCCAACACCTATGAATTTCTACAAGTTTGATTTAAATTTTAAGCCAATAATTCGAATATAATAGGAAATTCGAATGACAAGTTCGAAACACCCATAGTCTCGAATTTATTGGATGCTTCGAGTTTAATGACAAACTCGAAGCCAAATTCGAAGTTATGATCAAATTCGAAACAATGAACAAACTCGAATGTGTCGGTTTAAATAACAACAAAAATCCAAGATTTTAACCAATTTAGACTTAGAAAATTACATCCATTAGTCCTAATAGGTACTAATCAAAGATATTTGTTATCAATTTGACTTTTCACAGGTTTAAAGTTTGTTATTTTGAAATACAAACTTTCCACCTATAAAACTTCAAAAAAAACCGTTAATTTTGGCTCAAGTTGAGTCTAGAACCACCTAAATCTCGTACAATACAGTTGATTATACCTAGATTTGCTAGTAGTCTTGTACACAGACGGATAGAAATTCGACAAACAGTATGAAATTCGAAAACGGAAAACTCGAAGACAAAGTCGAAGCCGCTCACTGTAAACTCGAATGCTCAAAGTCGAAGGTAAGTGATAATGACTTGTCACTGTTGACCTATTTATATCAACCACTTTCGAGTTTGTCACATCTTTCGAATTTAACAGCAAATTCGAAGAGTCTGCCAAATTTGAATGTATATTCGATTTTGGTTAAACTCGAACTTAACTTTGAAAATTTGAAAATTTCGAAAACTTTTGAATTAAATTCAACTTTTTCAACTTTTTCAACCTTTTCGTGTAACGGAATAAACTATGCCAAATCTTTTACCTTAAGCACAAGATTTTCACGCAATGTTTATTTTATTCAACTAGGAATGCACACTCAGTAAGTTTGACCTTTTTCCTAGGTAGACGTAAAAATAAAATTAAAATTTAAAAATAAAATAAACTAAGATAAATTAAAGTAAAAATTGTGAACAAAAATTAAACTTAGACTAAACTACATTATTTAAAATTTACAACCTATACTAAATACTTAACAGAGTATTTTTGACGAGTATAGTCAAAGAAAGGTTCAATCAGATAGCGGCGTCAAATACGCACTTTCAGTACTTAAACTTTCACACTTAGGAATTTTTGATTCCTTTGATTGTTTGTCGTGACATACATTTCTAGCCGATTGTTGGTATTATTTTCCCTTTAAACATGTTACATTTCGGAATATCCCTTGGCCTTTTTATTTATCATGAAATTATCTTACGTGACTCATACATAGACGTACCTTTATGATCAAGACATACACACAATGATTATAACTTTTTGGTATTTGCAAACTTTCTTTAAAAGGCAAACATCGGACACAGGTCTGTATTTACATACAACAAAGTGTCTTAGTTTGTCTTAATGTTTATTTTTAAAGCTAGCAAGACAGCGGTGATAGGTCTGTACCGACGTACAACAAAGCGACTTATCTTGCTAACTCGAATCAAAACAGAGGCAACCGGACTGTATTTACGTACAACAGAGTTACTTGTTTTGACTCTCATTCCAGTATGATCTTTCTATTCTTTCCATTTTAAGATGTATCTGATGTTGCTATACATCCCCTGAAAGTTTGCATACTTCATTTAGAATCAAAGTTTGTATGTCTCTAACACAAAAATTAAGACCAATTGGTCATACATCTAAGTTAGTGACACATATGACTTTTTCTTGAATATTTTATTAACCTTGAGACTCCCTATATGTATTATGCCTACCAACACATCATACTAGATAATGTATTACACTTAGAATTTTTAGGTGCATTATATGTGAAAGCTAAACACTTAGAGCTTGTAAAGACTGTGCTAATTTTCGTCACTTTAAACCTATGCATCTAGGACTTAACTCTTTTCCTGATATTCTCTTTTTTTTTTTGAACTTTTTGTGGTTTTCTCTCTTTTTTCTTTTGTTTTTCATAAATAAGAGTAAGAAAATAAAATAACCTACTAACTTACTATAAAAGGAAACTATCCTAAGTTACTAAACTTACTATAAAAAGAAAGAAAGACTACTGCTATAAAAAGAAATAAAATTCTACTAAGGTCAACTCACTCTGGATTACGCATTCCATTTAGTTGAATCAAATACTCAAAACGTGACTTATCAAAAGCTTTGGTAAATAAATCAGCATTATTATCATCCGTTGCCACTTTTACCAGCTTGATTAAGTTCTTTTCAGCACAATCACGTATAAAATGATGTCTTATGTCTATGTGCTTTGTTTTATTATGTTTAACTGGATTATTAGTTATGGCAATTGTTGACTGGTTATCTATCCTAATAGGAGTATGTGTATAAGTCAAACCGTAATCCCGCAATTGTTGTTGTATCCACAGAACCTGTTAACAGCAACTACTAGCAGCAACGTATTCGGCCTCGCACGTTGACACGGCTACCGAAGTCTGTTTCTTGCATTGCCAGGAAACGAGTCTCCCTCCTAGGAACTGACAACCTCCAGTTGTTGACTTGCGCGTCAATCTGCATCCACCGTAGTCTGAATCCGTGAACGCCTCCAATTCCAGATCGCCCTCCGGGTGATACCAAAGTCCCAGCTTCGGTTTCGACTTGAGGTATCGTAGAATCCGCTTCACAGCTTTCATGTGCATTTCTTTCGGATTAGCTTGAAACCTAGCACAAATACAAACAGCAAACATAATATCAGGTCTTGAAGCAGTTAAATACATAAGTGACCCAATCATGGCCCGATATAACGTCGGATCCACATCGGTATCACTTTCAGTACCCGGTCCGAGATTGTGATTCACTTGAATCGGAGTGCTGAAATGAGCTGTCAGTTTTGTCCCTTCCATCCCGAAGCGCTCTAATATGTTGTAGACATACTTCGTCTGATGGATAAACATCCCCTCCTTCTTTTGATCAACTTGCAAACCCAGAAAGAAATTCAACTCAGCCATTGCACTCATCTCGAATTTTGACTTCATCACCTTTTCAAAATCCTTGCACAATTGATCGTCTGATGATCCAAAGATGATATCATCGACGTACACTTGTACCAAGATGAAGTGTTCTCCTTTTCGCTTCACGAACAGCGTACTGTCTATCCTTCCTCTTTCAAACCCATTTTCTAACAGATGGTTGGACAGAGTCTCGTACCATGCCCTTGGTGCTTGATGCAATCCATACAGAGCCTTATCTAATCGATATACTCTGTCTGGATATTTCGGATCTGTAAACCCGGGCGGCTGTTCCACATACACCAGTTCCTTCACTTTCCCATAAAGGAAAGCACTCTTAACGTCTAGCTGATAAACCTTAAAGCCCTTGAAGGAAGCAAAAGCCAGAAACAAACGAATTGCTTCCAACCTTGCTACTGGCGCGAACACCTCATTGTAATCGATTCCCTCCTCTTGGTTGAAACCCTTTACAACTAACCTTGCTTTGTTGCGAGTGACTATACCCCGATCGTCTCTTTTGCACTTAAAAACCCATTTGGTTCCTATTGCTATTTCCCCTCGAGGTAATGGAACTAACTCCCACACTTCTAGTTTCCTAAATTGTGACAGTTCTTCCTGCATCGCTTCAACCCAAGAGTTATCTTTTAGTGCCATTTGCACGTTTTTCGGCTCTACTTGCGAGATGAAACAAGAATAGAGGCAGGTATGAAAGGCCTCGGAGTCATTTATCATCGACAACAACACAGTGTTGTTATTTAAACTACTCCTAGTCCTCACACCTGCATTAGGATTTCCTATGATGCTTTCTATAGGATGGTTCTTGTTGATCCTAGATGTCTCTATCTCGTCAACTCTCAGATTATCTCCTAAATTTGATCCTATTTCACCTAACGGGGGAACGACCTCAGACTCCACATTTTCTTCCTCGTGGACAGTTTCCTCAGAGTTGGAATTTGTCGTCTGATTTTCGTTTGTAGGTGCTTCTGAATCAGTGACTTCTGGAGATCGATCTTCAGTTGAAGT
Organism: Centrapalus pauciflorus; assembly: GCA_020465985.1. Taxonomy (NCBI): domain Eukaryota; kingdom Viridiplantae; phylum Streptophyta; class Magnoliopsida; order Asterales; family Asteraceae; genus Centrapalus; species Centrapalus pauciflorus. The sequence goes on along the minus strand of JAANYP010005002.1, from coordinate 9,395 downwards.
AGGCTCAGAAGTTGATTGAAAAGTGGTCCTCGGAAAGCTATGACCCTCGTCATTCAGATTCAACGACGCCATGTCCTTTTCGATAGTACCTGCATTTTCATCCAAAGGAATGTTAAATGACTCAAACAAATAGTCAAATATCCATTCCGGACCTGTTTGGGGTTCATGTGTATAACTTGTGACTTCAATGTTATACACAATCTCTACTGTACCATTAGATTTGTTAAAACCCGTTTGTTTGGTGAGTTCGGCACATAACCTAGGAAGTATCCTTCGTCAGCCTTTTCACCAAACTTAGGTTGATGTTTTGTTCTCAATAAAGTACATGGTACCCCAAAAGGTTCGAAGCCAGTTAAATTAGGTGGCCTTTTATTCAAAACTTCATAACAGGTTTTGTTCAAAGATTTGACAGTAAGGACCCGGTTTAAAATATGGCATGCGGTATTCACTGCCTCCCCCCAAAACATGGTAGGAAGCTTTGAATCCGATAACATGGTCCTTGCTGCCTCAATCAATGTCCTGTTTTTCCGTTCGGCCACCCCATTTTGTTGTGGCTCATAAGGTGCACTAAATTGATGCACTATGCCCTTTGATAGGCAATATACACCAATTACAGTGTTTTTAAACTCTGTTCCATTATCACTACGAAGTCGTTTAACCCTTGTTCCATATGAATTCTCCACTTGGTCTAAGAACCCGATGAGCTTGGAAGTCGTCTCGTCCTTTGTACCTAGACAGAAAACCCAAGAAAAACGTGAGTAATCGTCAGTAATAACTAAACAGTACCAGCTACCAACTATACTCCTTTTGTTGATTGGTCCGAAGAGGTCCATATACAACAAATCGAATGTGGCAGCGATGGAGTTCTGAGTCTTGGACTTGTGTGCCTTCTTGTGTTGTTTTCCTTTCTTGCACGACAGACACTTGTCCTCGAACTGAAAACTCTTCATGGGAACACCTTGCACCAGTCCGTTTTTCGTAATGTAGTTCATCTTTCTCAGGTGCAAGTGTGCCATGCGTCTGTGCCATAAAACCGACTCTGTTTCTGAAGCTTTAGATAGCAAACAAATTGGTCCCATCGAAGATTCAGGCTTGTTCATGTCGAGCATGTACAAGTCATTCTTCCTTGGAGCCCTCATCAGTATCCACTCTTCAGGTTTCTTGAACCCCGGTTGTAGCACCAACGCTTCAGTATCAGTGAACAACACTGAATTCTTTTTATCACAGATTTGAGATACACTACTGAGATTGTGAACCAGTTTATCGACATGATAAACTTGATCGTCCCATTAGTGACCACTCCAGTACCAGTGATGTTTCCTCCTTTATTTCAAGGGAATGATACAAAGCCCCGATTCCCTCCCTTGAAGTCTGCGAGTAGACTTCTCTCCCCTGTCATGTGCCTAGAGCACCCACTGCCGAGTGATTTAAGTTCACTCTTTTCCTTTGTGTATACATTTTCTATGGAGCTCTTGAATAATTACGATTATAATTCATTTCAGACTGATATCCCTGAGCTCTACCCGGTGTTTGATGTCTAACAGGAGTGTGTGACCTAACCGGAGTGTAAGCTCTGCTAGGTGTTGTACTCCTATATTGTGGTTGCGGTCCAAACCTAGATTGATTAACGACTCGATTTGGTGAATTAGTCCTAATCACTTCTTTTGGTCCAACTTTCACCGGTGTTGGTTTCACAACAGATTTTGGTGTAGCTTGCACAGTTTTCTCGGTATTCTGAGAACTACTAGTGCTTGCAACTCTTGTAGAAGGCTTAACTTGTTCTGGCTTCCCAAAGATGATATCATCGACGTACACTTGTACCAAGATGAAGTGTTCTCCTTTTCGCTTCACGAACAGCGTAATGTCTATCCTTCCTCTTTCAAACCCATTTTCTAACAGATGGTTGGATAGAGTCTCGTACCACGCCCTTGGTGCTTGATGCAATCCATACAGAGCCTTATCTAATCGGTATACTCTGTTTGGGTATTTTGGATCTGTAAACTCGGGCGGCTGTTCCACATACACCAGTTCCTTCACTTTCACATAAAGGAAAGCACTCTTAACGTCTAGCTGATAAACCTTAAAGCCCTTGAAGGAAGCAAAAGCCAGAAACAAACCAATTACTTCCAACCTTGCTACTGGCGCGAACACCTCATTGTAATCGATTCCTTCCTCTTGGTTGAAACCCTTTACAACTAACCTTGCTTTGTTGCGAGTGACTATACCCCGATCGTCTCTTTTGCACTTAAAAACCCATTTGGTTCCTATTGCTATTTCTCCTCGAGGTAATGGAACTAACTCCCACACTTCTAGTTTCCTAAATTGTGACAGTTCTTCCTGCATCGCTTCAACCCAAGAGTTATCTTTTAGTGCCATTTGCACGTTTTTCGGCTCTACTTGCGAGATGAAACAAGAATAGAGGCAGGTATGAAAGGCCTCAGAGTCATTTATCATCGATAACAACACAGTGTTGTTATTTAAACTACTCCTAGTCCTGACACTCGCATTAGGATTTCCTATGATGCTTTCTATTGGATGGTTCTTGTTGATCCTAGAAATCTCTATCTCATCAACCCTCAGATTATCTCATAAATTTGATCCTATATCACCTAACGGGGGAACGACCTCAGACTCCACATTTTCTTCATCGTGGACAGTTTCCTCAGAGTTGGAATTTGTCGTCTGATTTCGTTTGTAGGTGCTTCAGAATCAGCGACTTCTGGAGATCGATCTTCAGTTGAAGTAGGCTCAGAAGTTGATTGAAAAGTGGTCCTCGGAAAGCTATGACCCTCGTCATTTAGATTCAACGACGACATGTCCTTTTCGATAGTACCTGCATTTTCATCCAAAGGAATGTTAAATGACTCAAACAGTTTATCATAGTCAAATATCCATTCCGGACCTGTTTGGGGTTCATGTGTATAACTTGTGACTTCAATGTTATACACAATCTCTACTGTACCATTAGATTTGTTAAAAACCCGTTTGTTTGGTGAGTTCGGCACATAACCTAGGAAGTATCCTTTGTCAGCCTTTTCACCAAACTTAGGTCGATGTTTTGTTCTCAATAAAGTACATGGTACCCCAAAAGGTTTGAAGCCAGTTAAATTAGGTGGTCGTTTATTCAAAACTTCATAACAGGTTTTGTTCAAAGATTTGACAGTAAGGACCCGGTTTAAAATATGGCATGCGGTATTCACTGCCTCCCCCCAAAACATGGTAGGAAGCTTTGAATCCGATAACATGGTCCTTGCTGCCTCAATCAATGTCCTGTTTTTCCGTTCGGCCACCCTATTTTGTTGTGGCTCATAAGGTGCACTAAATTGATGCACTATGCCCTTTGATAGGCAATATACACCAATTACAGTGTTTTACAATTCTGTTCCATTATCACTACGAAGTCGTTTAACCATTGTTCCATATGAATTCTCCACTTGGTCTAAGAACCCGATGAGCTTGGAAGTCGTCTCGTCCTTTGTACCTAGACAGAAAACCCAAGAAAAACGTGAGTAATCGTCAGTAATAACTAAACAGTACCAGCTACCAACTATACTCCTTTTGTTGATTGGTCCGAAGAGGTCCATATACAACAAATCGAATGTGGCAGCGATGGAGTTCTGAGTCTTGGACTTGTGTGCCTTCTTGTGTTGTTTTCCTTTCTTGCACGACAGACACTTGTCCTCGAACTGAAAACTCTTCATGGGAACACCTTGCACCAGTCCATTTTTCGTAATGTAGTTCATCTTTCTCAGGTGCAAGTGTGCCATGCGTCTGTGCCATAAAACCGACTCTGTTTCTGAAGCTTTAGATAGCAAACAAATTGGTCCCATCGAAGATTCAGGCTTGTTCATGTCGAGCATGTACAAGTCATTCTTCCTTGGAGCCCTCATCAGTATCCACTCTTCAGGTTTCTTGAACCCCGGTTGTAGCACCAACGCTTCAGTATCAGTGAACAACACTGAATTCTTTTTATCACAAATTTGAGATACACTAATGAGATTGTGAACCAGTTTATCGACATGATAAACTTGATCGTCCCATTAGTGACCACTCCAGTACCAGTGATGTTTCCTCCTTTATTTCAAGGGAATGATACAAATCCCCGATTCCCTCCCTTGAAGTCTGCGAGTAGACTTCTCTCCCCTGTCATGTGCCTAGAGCACCCACTGCCGAGTGATTTAAGTTCACTCTTTTCCTTTGTGTAGAAATTTTCTATGGAGCTCTTGAATAATTACGATTATAATTCATTTCAGACTGATATCCCTGAGCTCTACCCGGTGTTTGATGTCTAACAGGAGTGTGTGACCTAACCGGAGTGTAAGCTCTGCTAGGTGTTGTACTCCTATATTGTTGTTGCGGTCCAAACCTAGATTGATTAACGACTCGATTTGGTGAATTAGTCCTAATCACTTCTTTTGGTCCAACTTTCACCGGTGTTGGTTTCACAGCAGATTTTGGTGTAGCTTGCACAGTTTTCTCGGTATTCTGAGAACTACTAGTGCTTGCAACACTTGTAGAAGGCTTAACTTGTTCTGGCTTCCCTGTCTTAGGTGTATTGTCTACTTTCCTATGCGGACAGCTAGAAGCAACGTGCCCCCTTTCGTGACATCTAAAGCAAGACATGTTATCAATTGACTTTTTGTGTGTGCCCTTTGACTTCGGTGTCTCACTAGTGTCTGGCTCTTTTGGTGCATCTATAGTGACTAGTTCATCATCCTGATCATTAAAGTCAATTTTGTGTTTTCCTACAGGTTTATCACTATAGGATGGCACAAATTTAACTTTTTTAATCTTGATATTAGTATCAGTCGCCTTAGTTGCATTTTCCTTTACAGGTTCAGACACTGGTTCCGGTAATTCCTCTAAGTCTACTGATTTCTCAGTTTTCTGCTGAGGTTGAGGTACATAGTTGTCATTGAAAGGTGGAGGACTCTCATGATATCCTAGACCTACAGGCTTTTTAGATTGACGCTGTGCATCTAAAGTTTTCCCTAGGTTAAGAGATGAGTTCCTAAACTTTTCAAGTTTACTATTTGCCTCAGCTACCTTCACCTTAGACTCAGCTAGCTCTATGTCTTTGGTTTTCAGATCCTTTGTTAATGCCTCAACATGTTCGTACATGAGTTCTAACCTAACACACTGTTCGCTCAGTTTGTCCTTTAGAACTATAACATCCTGTGCATCAGCCTTAAGCTTATCCCTAAGATCTTGTCTTATATCTATTAGGCTAGCATTATCTAATTTTAGTGTTTCATTTTGAGCAGATATTGTTTGATGCGATTCTAGTACTAAATTTAACCTATCGATAGATGTAGCACATAAAACACACAACTCATGGAAAAGAGAAAAGTTCAGACTTACCTTTGTATGATCCGATTCTACGTTGGCCATCTGAGCGGCAAACTCCAGAATTGTCTGATCATCTGACTTCTCTACCCACATCGGACTGCTTTCATTCTTACTGCTGTCCCCTGTGTTTTCCTCTGCCCCTTCACCTCCAGTCTCAGTCACTTCAGCCATAAAGGCTCTAGCGTTCGATTCTGGATGTGTACTCCAGTCATAAGTGCCATCTAGCTGTCTGTCTGATGTGACATTAGATAACAACCCAGCTATATTCGCCTGACCGGATGAAGTACTAGGAAGATATCACCCTTGCGATTGATTCTGATACGATCCCTGTTGATTCTGATACTGTCCCTGGTGATTTTCTACCTTCGGTCTCTGACACTCTCTAGCGAAGTGTCCTAACCCTTGACAGTTGTAACATTTGACCTTGGACTTATCGAAACCAATCCTATTGTTACTCATATTCAGATTTCTTCCCGTCCTTTTGATGAACCTCTTAACTCTCTGAGTTACCATGGCCAGTTGCCATTATAGATCCATCTCTTCAAGATCATCAGGGTTTACCTGATCGTAATCCTCATCCCAAAGTGCAGGATCGTTAATTTTGCCCTGAACGCAATTGCCGTAAGCGGCCACGAATGAAGCCAACATTCAGTTGGTCTTCAGCCGATTTTGCGCTCATAGGCATCTTAGAGTATCCCTGAGATGTAGATGCCAGAGTAGCCTGATGCTGCTGTTCTTCTTGTCTAGTAAACCCTAAGAAAGCATTACTCTGTGATTCTTCTGGCTCAGCTGGTGACGACGTTTCTCCCGAGAAGAAGGCTGTAGCTGTCTTCATTTTGGCTGCCACTGAAGGTTTGGATTTTCCGAAATACATTGCTGGATCTTGAACTTGATCAAAATCCGTCGCTTGCTTCAGTAACTCAAAATTATACGCCCTCAGCGTTCCCACAACATTCTCTAAAGTCAGAGTATAGTACTTGTCCTCATCATGCTTAATTAAGGCCACATACATCGCCCATTTGGCCGGTAAAGCATCCAGAAGCTTATTATTCTTCTTAGTGTCACTATACTCAATGCCATGACTGTCTAACTCAGTGAGCAGATGATAGAAACGAGTGATAGTGTCATCCAGCTTTTCATCCTTCAATGCTTTGAATATTGCGAACTGCTGCTTGAGCATTTCCATCCGTTTTCTTCTAACCCCCTCACACCATTTTTCCAATGCCTCCCACAGCTCTTTTGCTGTCTTCTGATTACGGAAGGTGTGTAGTATGTCCTGAGGCAACGCCATTCTAATGATAGCATATGCACGGTTCTCTGCTTCAAACAACTTCTTATCGTCATCCTTCATTTTAGAATAAGGAACAACCTTTTGTCGTCCTTCTACCTCAGCTGTAGGTGGAATGTATCCCTCGTCGATACAACTCCACATGCGCATATCATTGAATCGTGCGAAGTCGGTAAACCGATCCTTCCACTAGTAATAGTCTTCAAGTTTCATCAACTTTGGCGGTGTATTTGCCTTTCCGACCTTGTGATCCATTTCCAAAAACTGTTGTAGACTTGTCATTGTTTCAAAGATAATTGAATTTTAAACTTAATTAATTTAATTCGAAATTAATTTAAATTAATTCTTTCGAATTTTAGGTAAATTCGAGTATAATTAAATTTAAACCTGTTTGGGATTAAATTTGAGTTAAGTTCTTAAATCCAATTAAAGTCGAAATTAATGACAAATTCGAGGGTCTATAAAGTCGAAAGTCCACTTAAATTCGAAACCTCCTCAAATTCGAAAACCAATTATATTCGAATGTCCCCTATTCGACTTTAGTGCAAAGTCGAAATCCAAAGTAAAGTCGAAATGGCCAAATTCGAAACCACTTTTAGGAAATTCGAAAGGAGCGTATTTTGGTCAAACTCGAAACTGAGCAAAACCCTAATTTCTCCTTAACAGAGTCGAGCGCCGCAAATTCGAGAAACGGCTAATACCTCGAGTTTTTCAGATTAAATCAATATTTTTACAAGTAAAAATATTGATTTTGATCAAAAACGTGAACTACAACAAAGTATTTCCCGGAATCCAATTTGATAAGCTCGAAAAACTGAAAAATACGTGAGATTAACCGTCCAAAAGCGTCAAGAAACCTAGGATGTATCTTTATGAACACGAAGAACACCCCGTAGGCTCTGATACCACTTGTAAGGTCTTGAACTAACAGATCTATCCTGACGCGACACACACCAACGAGTGCGGAATCCTCGTTAGCGGCTTGACGGATATATCACTCACACGGAACACGGAGACCACCCCAACGTTGTACGATCGAGACGAACGAACCTACGCGATGATTCTCTCCGAACAAACACAATATCAGCTTATAAACTCCAGATCGCCTTTTGCTAATTTCTCACACGAAATCTGCAAAAGTCAACTAAACATTCGAGTTAATCCCTAATTATAGTGATCCATTCGAGTTTGTCATGGGACAAACTCGAATCCAGGCCCAAGGCCCATTCGAATTTGTCCCCTTGACAAATTTGAATCTGCCTTATTCGAATATATACCAAATTCGAATCTGCCTTATTGTGTAAATTCGAATATGCTCTAAATTCGAATTTCACATGACAACATCTATTCGATTATATGTTTTAACTTATGTTTGAATTAATCTGTGGACTTTATGTTTGAACTTCTTGTAATACGTTACACCAAGTTCAAACATACAAACAATAAATATCAAACACATAAAATCACATATATCAAATACTAGTTAATATTCAAACCTTGTAACATGACTAATACAAAATGCTAACACACTTTAGACTGCTATCGTCACACAGGGTGTACCAACATCCTTTAGATTCTCCCCCATGATAATTCAACCAAACACAGACTTTCTTTAGATCAGCTTTCTTTCTTGTTGGAACTATCTTTCTCTCATTGAATTTTTCAGTTATCTCTCTCCTTTAGCATTCTTCCCCTTAACTCATATACTTATTCTCCCCCTCATGTTAATTAAGAGAATCTTGATTATCATGTAAACCTCCCAGGTATTCTTGGCAAGATGCTTACTCCCCTTCGGAATATAAATACCTACTCTTCATCATCACATATAGTCATTAGGCTTTGCAACAGTACATTGAAATAAGAATTATAGGGAAAAATTACAACCAAGACCACTTAGGTTTCTTATTAACACGATAGTTATGAACTATGTGACCTATGTTCAGCGCTGGCTTGATGTTGGCACCGGTACGATTTCCAACTAATCATCGTGAAATACTTTTAATAAAGTACCACTATAGTTGTTCTGCTTTGTCACATTAGACAAGCATTTATTGTCACATAGACATGATTCAACAAGTGTTCTAAGTGGTGTATAAATCAATAAGCTCTAAATACAATGTGCAATCAAATGAAGTTTGGAGACCAGAGCGGATGTCTTCCGTTTTCAATATCAATTAACTCCAAATGAGATATTGATAGATTATGTGGTATATCTCTGTGAGAAATGAAACAGTAGCCATTTGAGAAGTAACTGAATAGCTAGTGGGGTTAAGTGCTTGCGTCACTGGGTCCGCGATGTTTTTTTTAATACCAAATATCAACGAATAAGATTCGACAGCATGCGTTGGAAACCCAACTATTTGTAGGTGTGGATAGGAATTTTCTTTTCTTTTAATCTTTTCTCTCCTCTCAAGCTCTCAAATGCATTTTTTGGTTATAGCTCCCTCCGACTCACTTATATCAATAAAGCAGGATTTGATGCACTCCCGTCTCCTTTCGTTTATATCCCTCTCATTTTCATTTTATCTCTGCTTGTGTAAGGTCTTGCACTACATAGATCTATCTAGACGCGACACCGTCAACGAGTGCGGAATCCTCGTTAACGGCTTAACGGATATCACTCTCACACGGAACACGGAGACTATCACAACGCTGTACAGACGACGACGAACGCACCTACGAGATGATTCTCTCCAAAATAAAACTAATAATACTGATAAACTCGAGATCGCCCTTTTGCTTAATCTCACACGAATTC
>JAANYP010005001.1:138450-174493 GCA_020465985.1 Centrapalus pauciflorus | reverse complement strand
TCCATAGCCTTTTGCAAATGGTGCTGAAAGATCACCCTCTTAACAGATGATGGAACAGAAACAGTAGGTTGATCAGTGGGAGCAGGTGCATTGGCAGCTTCAGGTTGGACTGGTTTCTTAGTGGGAGCAGGTGCATTGGCAGCTTCAGGGTGGACTGGTAATGTTGATGGTTGGACTGATTGGGACGGTTGAACTTTTGGTAATGGCTGAACTTCTGAAGAGACTCTTATTTTCTTTCTTTTCTCCATTTCTTTGTCATGTATTTCCTGCAGCCTTTCAGTAGTCATAGACTGAGCAATTTTCTTTGGAATATCTGCTGCAACGGCAAAATTGATTAAGAATCTTCTCTTCTCAGCCTTGGTATGCCCAGTTGGCATCTTCCTCTTCCTTTCACCTTGCTTTACCACAAACCCTCTTAGGTAATCTCCTAAGGTTTCATCGTCTTGCATTGGGGCATGGGTTTGCTGGTCTAAAGCCTGATCTTGTTCTTCTGCTAACTTTCTGGCAATCTCAGCATCAAAGGCAATCTGGGCTTCTCTGGTAGAAAATTTGTGCTTTGGAGACTCAATCAGAATACCCTTGCCCTTATCTTTTGTAGCAGAAGATGTAGGTTGGACTGAACTGGATGGAGCTTGAATGCCTTCTCTTATAACAACTCCAGTTGCTTTTGTAGAAGCAGCTTGAGTTTCTAGGCTAACAGCTTGAGAAGCTGTTGGGACTGCTAGCCTAGAAGATGGAGCTGTTGATGCTGCTTGGACTGTTGGTGTTGGAGCTGCTTGGACTGGTTCAGGAACTTCCTGATTCTCCCCCGTTTTGGAAGCATTGGTTTGGTCAGAAGGACCTACAACCTTTGCCACATGGGTTTGAATCAACTGCTCTTGTTTGATGAGCTTACTTCCACAAAGAGTAAATCCTTTGTGTAGATAAGCCAGTTTTTGATTGTGAGCAGCTTCTGCCTGTTTGAGTGCATGAATTTGTGCCCCCTGTGCAGCAATGATGGACATTTGGTATTCCAACATTGTTACAACAGGTTTCAGCTTTGGATCCGTTAAGAGCATCAGTTGCAGGCTAGTCTCAAGATCAGAAAACACCAGGGGTGTTTGTGGTCTATCACTGACATTAACACCAGAAGTAGAAACCTCTGGGCCCCTATTTTCTTGGTACTGGGGACTTCCAGCTCGTGTTTGCACACTTGCTGTTGCCATGGGTGTGGTCTTAGAGATGTTGGCCCTGTCCTGTGCCTCTTGTGCAGAGACATCAGTAGTGCCAGCCACAAAACCCATATGAACAGTCTCAGAAGAGATGTTCACCTCCTGATTGAGGATGGGAGTGTCCTCAATTGGTTCCCTTTGGATATTCTGTGCAGAAAGATCCTCCTGCACAGGGATATATGGCTCTTGTCTAGGAGAGGAGGAGGAAGGAGCTCCTGGTCCCCTTTTCCTTTTATATAAGTATCTGAGTGGGCGTTTGGGCTGTACAAAAGGATCATAGGGAATATGTGTATCATGAGGAGTGGGTTGGGGTCCTAGGGTTGAAGCAGTAATGTTAGGCTGTGTCTGCTCAGGCCCCTCTCCTCTGTTTCTTGTGATGATGTTCATCATTGCAGAGGGCAATGGAGCATCAATGCTGACAAAATTGGCACTTGGCTTTAGCAGCCTTTTGATTGAAGATAGTGAGTGCCTATGGGAAACATGTATCCTCTTATGTAAATTAGAAGTAGTGCAGGTGTGTGCAATTATTTTTGCCAAAAATCGAGGATACATCAAAAATTTCCTATGCTTCAGGGAATGATGCCTTAACATTCCTTAAAAGATCATATTTGAAAAATTGAACTGTTGGCCAGTAGAAAAGCACACTAAGGCAGTGGCAATATTTGAAGAAAATTCTGACCAACCAGTTCTTTTGGGGCTTAAACATTGTTGAATAATATGCACAAGGTATTTCCATTTAGGAGAAAAATGTGCTTTCAAGAAAGTAAAAGAATCAGCAGGACCCCTATATCCAATATTTTGAAGACCAAAGTGTAAAGCAGTAAGAGATAGGTCTTTTATACCTGTGGCATCTTGAAGATGCAGATGACTTCTGATGGACTCCTCAGTGATATTGATGGTAGTACCATCGATTGTGGAAGTCAGGGTAGGCACTCCATTGATGGTTTGAACATAGGCATGAATCCAGAATTGCTCAATATGAGATATGTATATAGTGGGGTTAATATTGAGGGCATAGTGGATATGGGAGTGCCTGAGGAAGTCCATCATCTCATGAAACGGTTGAAGGTCAGTGTGTTTCAGGGTGTATGGGAGGCAGTTGTGTTCTTTTACGAACTCCATTGATCAAGAAACGACGGTTTGGGGTTTAGGTTTGAAAAGAGTGTGTGTATCGTTCAGAGAGAAAACAGAAGGCCGTGGAAGAAGAATATGTAACTGGTAGTTACAACTGAACGAAACTGGGACCTTTAAAGGTTTCGAAAAGGTTAGGTCCCGCGCACACATTTGGAAAATTACCTAAGTACCCTGCACACTTTGACAGATCAAGTGAAAATAACTAGCAGTCCGAGAAAATGAACTAGCAGCATGAGAAAAGACTCATGCTGTTAGTGTAAAATTGTGCAACTTTTCAATGGAACAGTGTCTCCCCCTTAAATTAGCATATTGAGTTGATAATAATAGAAACCAATTAATCCATGTTTACCATACCAATGTTTGATATTAGGAAAGTGAACCTTCCTACATCAAAAGGTTTTGTAAATAGATCAGCTAGCTGATCATCTGTATGTATTTTGGTAACTTGGATTAACTTCTTTTCATTACAATCTCTGATGAAGTGAAATCTGATTTCTATATGCTTTGTTTTTGGGAATTTCACTGGATTTTGCACAATGCTTATGGTACTTGAATTGTCAATATAAATAGGAGTGGATAAGAAATTCATACCATAGTCTCTAAGCTGATTTTGAATCCACATTACCTGGGAGCAGCAGCTTGCAGCTGCTACGTATTCTGCTTCAGTGGATGATGTGGAGACAGTTGTTTGTTTCTTGCATTGCCAAGAGACCAGTCTTGCTCCTAAGTATTGACATCCACCAGTTGTGGATTTTCTGTCAATGTTGCAACCACCATAGTCACTGTCAGAATAGGCGGTTAGTTCAAAAGGAGAGTCTTTGGGATACCATAGGCCTAAATGTGGTTGGCCTTTAAGGTATCTAAAGATTCTCTTAACAGCAAGCAAGTGAGAATCCTTTGGTGAACATTGAAACCTGGCACACACACAGACAGCAAACATTATATCAGGTCTAGAAGATGTTAGATACATGGGAGATCCTATAAGGGATCTGTATAGATGAATGTCCAGATCTATGCCATCTTTGTCTGTATGGAGCTGTTTATGAGGATCCATTGGAGTGCTTGCAACCTTTGTGTCTTGATAGCCAAACTTTTCCAGTATGTCTTTGACATACTTTGATTGACTTATGAATAGACCAGTAGGCTTCTGTTTGACCTGCAGCCCTAGAAAAAATGTGAGTTCCCCCATTGAACTCATTTGAAACGTTTTGTGCATTAGGGCCTCAAAATCTTTGCACAACTTATCATTAGTTGAGCCAAAAATGATGTCATCAACATAGATCTGGACAAGAAGAATCTCAGCTTTGATGGATTTAGTGAAAAGTGTTTTGTCCAGAGTGCCTCTCTTGAATCCATTTTGTAGAAGATATGATGACAGTGTGTCATACCATGCTCTGGGGGCTTGGTGAAGACCATAGAGAGCTTTGTCTAGCTTGTACACCTTGTCTGGATACTTGTAGTCTTCAAAACCAGGAGGTTGACACACATACACTTCCTCTTCAATTATCCCATACAAGAAAGCAGACTTAACATCCATTTGATACACTTTAAAGCCTTTGAAACTTGCATATGCTAGAAATAGTCTGATGGCTTCAATTCTTGCTACTGGAGCAAAAACATCATCATAATCTATTCCTTCTTCTTGAGTGTACCCTTGTGCTACTAGTCTTGCTTTGTTCTTGATGACTATCCATCTCTCATCCTTCTTGTTTCTGAACACCCACCTTGTACCTATTGCTCTCTTACCTTTAGGAAGATCCACCAGAGTCCATACATTCTGAATTTTGAACTGTAAAAGCTCTTCTTGCATAGCTTCAATCCAGGATGAATCTTTTAGTGCTTCTGATGCCTTTTTAGGTTCTAGTTGAGACATGAAGCAGGCATGTTCAAAAGCAGCTAGGCTGAATTCTGGAACTGCTTGTTCAGCAGCAGCAGTCTCATTGTGAACCATCTTCCTTGTTTGAACAGGAGTGCTTGGATCACCCAGTATTTGATTGAGAGGATGATACTTATGAACTCTTAGTGTGGGCTCTCTCTCTGTTTGGAAGGACGTTCCAAGGTTTGTGTCATCTCCATCAGAACCAGTGATTGGTTCAGAATCTGGAACAGCTTGAGTTTCTAGGCTAACAGCTTGAGAAGCTGTTGGGACTGCTAGCCTAGAAACTGGAGCTGTTTCCTTTTGTGTTTGAGCTGTGCTGTCAGGACTTGGGAATGGCACTTCAGTGTCTGGATTTGCATCATGTTGAGTGCTCAGGATCCCTGGAGGATCACATGACAGAAGTGGTAGAGTGATGAAATCATCCCAACTTGTTGAATCTGCAGCAGTCTGAAACTTTGTGCCAACAGCATGGGAAATTGTATTGGCAGCATGAGAATTTGTGTTAGCAGCTTCAACCCTGTATGCATCAGCTTCTGCAGTAAACTCAGCAAAGCTCAGAGAATTTGTTAGTGAATCTAAATCAAATAACCAATCAGGACCAGTGCCTTTGATGTTAGCAGTATTTTCATTAAATTCAACATTGGCACTTTCTTCAATTGTTTTAGACACTCTGTTGTATACTCAATAGGCTTTGCTTTGAGTTGAGTATCCTACAAAAAATCCTTCTTCAGCCTTACTCTCAAACTTCCCTAAGTGAGTCTTAGTGTGAAGAATAGTACATGGGCATCCAAAAGGCTTGAAGAAAGCTATTAGGGGACTTCTGTTGTGGAATAGCTCATAGGGAGTTTTCCCTTGTGATTGAACTACTTGAACCCTATTTAGAACATAACAGGCTGTATTAACAGCTTATGCCCAGAAAGTCATAGGCAGATTGGAATCAGCTAACATTGTTCTAGCAGCCTCAATTAATGTTCTATTCTTTCTTTCAGCTACACCATTTTGCTGTGGTGTTCTTGGTGCACTATATTGTCTAGCAATACCTTTGGACTCACAGAAACTGTTTAGAATTTGATTTTTAAATTCAGTTCCATTGTCTGATCTTATCACCTTAACTTTGGAATTGGATTGGTTTTCTATCTTAAGGATAAAAGACTTAACAAGCTCAGCAGTTTCATCTTTGGACCTAAGAAAGTAAACCCAAGTAAATCTGGTGAATTCATCAACAATGACTAAACAGTATGCCCTTTTATTCAAACTCAAAACAGATGTTGGAACAAATAGATCCATATGTAGCAACTGAAGAACAGATGAGATTGAATTTACTTCTTTGGCCTTATGAGAAGTTTTGTGTTGCTTACCTTTAAGACATGCTACACAATGATCATCACAAATGAACTCCTTTTGTGGTAAACCTCTTACCAGATTCTTTTTAACTAACTCATTCATGGACTTGAAGTTCATGTGACACATCCTTCTATGCCAAAGAGCAGACTCATTTGATGATGCTTTGGATATTAAACAGCTTAAAGTATTTGATTTAGTCAAAAGAGCTGTGTCTAGGCAGTAAACATTGTCCTTTCTTGGTGTTCTAAGTAAAACAAGATTTTCAGGAATTTTGAAATCCTTTGAAAGAACAATGCACTCAGAATCTGTGAACAGAACAATGTTTTGTTTGTCACAGATTTGAGAGACACTCAATAAATTGTACTTAAGCTGTTCAACATACAAAACATCATGGAATGTCATGTTGCCTGCATTTACAGTACCTTTACCTGTAACCTTACCTCCTTTTGAATTGCCTCCAAATGCGACAAAACCTCCATCAAATCCTTTGAAATTTGACAAGCATTCAGAATTGCCTGTCATGTGCCTAGAGCATCCACTGTCCAGATGCCATCTTGTCCTATGAGGAGACCTGTGGTTGCCCTGCACAAATAACAGCTTAGTTAGTAGTGGAGTAAACCCAAACCAAATTGGTTTTGGGTTGGCCTTGTACATTGACATAACTAAAAACTGTTTTTGACTTCTTATATTTGGTGAGATCTACTGATGGAGTCTTTGGAGAGTATTTAGTGATAATATGAGGTATCCAACTATTTTGATCATCTTTTCTTCTAACAGTCTCAGATGATTCACTAGCAGCTCCAGTTTGATGCCCAGCAGCTTGAGCTGTGTTTGTAGTGCTAACAGTTTCAGTTTTTGCACTAACAGCATCAGATTTTGACTTAGCAGTCTGATCTTTTGCATTAGCAGTTTGAGCAACAGATTTGTCCTTGACACACCATATTTGTTTAAAACTTGATTTAGGCTTTGCCAAAACTTGTTTTTGATGTGTGGACTGTTTTTTATTAACTTTTGAGAATCTGTGATCAACTGTTCTCTTTGGAGCTGCTGTGGAAGTTTTCACTTTTGAGTGCTTTGCCTGTTTAGGATTTGATTTTGTGTGATGCACAGTCTGTTTTGCAACAGCTGGTTTGTAAAAACAATCCTTAGCTAAGTGATTCTTCCTTCCACAGTGAAAGCATCTTTTGACAGTTTGAATTGGAACACCAGACTTATCTGTCAATTTCTGGTTATTGTTTCTCTGGTTCCCTCTTACCTGCTGTTGTTTAGGAAACTTTTGAACACCATGCTTTTGGCATGTGCAGATAGAAACAGTTTTACCTCTTTTAGTTCCTTTTGATGAAGATGCAGTGTTACAGTTAGAATGTACAGAAACTTGTGGAGTAGCATTGCATACACTCATCTTCTCTTTTCCTTTCTTACTGGGAACTTGGACTTCTATGGGTGCACTCTTTGTGTCACAGTCTCTATTTTGACTCTTATCTTCCTTTGGTTCAGGACTGCTATCAAGGATAGGATCTACAATGGTCATAGACTCATCTAGTGGTTCATTAACAAGTCTATCAGCAACTTCACTCATTGGATGAATGTACTTGTTATTATATGGAGGTGGAGTAGCTCTGTATCCTATTCCTTCTTTGGGATTGACCTGAGATTTGACTCTATCTTTGAATTGAACTTCCATTAGGTGTTCTAGCTTTTGATTTGCTAACTTGAAGTTACCTAGATCTATGTTAACAGATTCCAGTTTCTCATTAGCCTCTAACACCTTCTGTTCAGTTTCTTCTACCTTTTTATTCAGAGATTCTATTTTCTTATTGAGTTCCTTTTTCTCCCATTCATGATAGTTTCTATCATACCCCATTTGAATCTCATTATCCTTATAATCATTGATCTGTTTTTCCAGATCTTCTATGGCTTGCATATATTCATATCTCCTTTCTTCCATCTTAGCTAGAGTTTTGCACATGCTCTCATTATGATCTCTGTACTTTTTAACCATATTTTTGCATGATTGAGAGCAGAGTTTAGAATTTACCTCAGATGGTAGTTCAGTGGAGGAGACATTTGATGTTTCTGCCATAAGTGCTTGATTTTGGAATTCTTCCTCTGTCTGATCACTCCAGTCAAACACATTGTCTTCTTGAGAGACAAGTGCTGTTGATGAGGAAGCTTGGATGGGCTGTGAAGTCCTTGATGGCTGTTGACCTTGAGATCTACATTCTCTGGCAAAGTGACCAAGCTTATGGCATTTATAGCATTCCACTTTTGATTTATCAAAAGATGGTTTGCCTTCTGTTTTGGCTTGAAAGTTGGTCCTACCAGTTCTTTTCAGAAATCTTTTGGCTCTCATGGTCAGCATTGCATGTTGCCACTTTAAATCCATCTCTTCAAGATCATCAGGATGGATTTGTTCCAAGTCTTCAACATTTAGAGCAAATAATCCATCATTGGCAACAAAAGCTTCATAATGAGTTTCAGCAGAATTGCCATCACCACCTGAAAAAGAATCACAGTTATTAGATTTTTCAGAGGACAGAAGAGCAGTGTTGTGATTATAAGAAAAGGATTTCTTTTTAGCATCAATTTCAGTCTCAAACACTCTTAGACTGTTGTATAGATCATCCAATTCTATCTCATCAAGTGTGTCTTTTGTTCTCCACTGTGCAGCATAGACTGTCCATTCTTCTCCAAGAGATCTGAGAAACTTTCTGTTGACTTCATCTTGATCCAGATTGACCTTTGCACTTTCCAGTTCACTTATCAGTTTGTTGAACCTGTCAAAGATTTGAGTGAGGTTTTCATTCTTGCCTCCAGAAAAGTTTTCATACTGCTGTTTCAAGAGGTCCTTTTGATTTCTCTTGGTACTTGCATTACCAGCAAACCTCTTCTCTAAGGCATTCCAAAGAGAGTGAGCAGTATAAAATTTTTTAAACTGATGTTGATAAGCATTAGGAATGGCTATTTGTAATAATGTGAGTGCTTTCACTTCATTCATTCTAGCCTTCCTTTCAAGTTCAGTTTTTGGAGGAGTTTTTACTGGTTTTCCCTCAGCATCAAGTTCTGGATCAACTGCAGGAGGAAATTCAACAGCTTCCCATATGGCATAATCAATGAATTGAATATGCTGTTGAATCCTGAGTTTCCACATCTCAAACTCAGTGGGCTTGAGCATAGGCACTTTGAGTCCTTGCCCAGATCCACTGCTGCTATTTTCAAATTCCATTGTAAAAGATTAAAAATTTTGAAGAAAGTTTTCGACTTTGAAAAACAAAGAACGACCTGTGGCTCTGATACCACTTGTCAGGATCTAAAAATTATGAAAATTATGAATAACCAAGATTAACTGATTTGAATTTATCAGAGTATAAATCAATAATCTTGCTTTGAATCAAAGTTTAATTAAGAAGTTTGCGGAATAACACTTAATTATTTTAACAAAAACTTTCAGAATCAATAAAGCATAAAACATA
Organism: Centrapalus pauciflorus; assembly: GCA_020465985.1. Taxonomy (NCBI): domain Eukaryota; kingdom Viridiplantae; phylum Streptophyta; class Magnoliopsida; order Asterales; family Asteraceae; genus Centrapalus; species Centrapalus pauciflorus. The sequence continues at coordinate 165,452 of JAANYP010005001.1, read as the reverse complement.
AGAAGTAATCAAGACTGTTTGTATTGCTGAATTCACTGATTACAATCACCTCTAATCTGTTTTGATTAGACGAAGAACACAGACTGTTCTTAGGGTTTTACAACCTTAGAGGCTTAAGAAAACTTAACAATAAAGCAATTACAGACTCAAAAATGTAGAAAACTTCTCTCTCTATGCGTATATCTTCTATACAATATTCTGTCTATTTATATTGCTTTATGGACGTGTTTCCTTGAAGGACTATGACTTCTCTGATAGTAGATATGCTTGAATCTTCGTGTAGATATCTTCCCTGAAAATCAGCACATTCTGTTTATGAAACTGTTGAGCAGCTTGAATGACTTGGCAGCATGAACTGAGCAGCTTGAGTTGTTTTGCTCTGGCAGCTTGAACTTTTACACTGGCAGCTCGAGTTTCTTCAACTAGCAGCATGAACTTTGTATTTACATAGAAAATCTACTAACAGTCTGAGAAGTCTAAACTAACAGCTTGAGTATACTTAAACTATTTCCCAACAATGCTTGTAAAGAAATATTTGTTGTTTGCATAATCTGTTATCTCACTAAGCAAATTAGCTTACTGTTGACTCACAATGTTTTCAGGCAAAGGTAAAGGTGTTGTTGGACCTTCTACTTAAGCATTTCACTTCAATATCCCGGAGACTTAGAAGCTATTGGTACACAGATGTTGTAGCTTTGGGCAGGGACTTAGGACTTGTAAAACAATTTGTGATGTTGTAATAGTTAGACTTTATCACTGTATACATTTATATCTATTGCTTTAGTGTGGAACCACTTAAAACTGATTTAAGTATCAATATTAGTTATCATGATTATCAATGGGTTGTATGTTGATCCTGGTGATTCAATTATACTATCAAAATAGGAGGGCGTCACAGAGTTTGGTATCAGAGCATTAGTTTGAGGTTTCAAGTGTCCGCGAGGACTTGGACTCAAACTTAGGTTATCATATTAGAATGGACTCCTAGTAAATGATCTGAACTAAGATAGGATTGACATGCACACGGGGACAATTAAAGGGTAACTGTAAACACTTAGGACTTACAACTAAATGTTCTAAATATTAATTGTTATATTTCAGAACATGTCAGGAGACGATATGACTCCTCAATAGATGTTCCAGATGATGCAAGCTCTTATGGAACAGAATAATGAACTACAATCCAAAAGAATGGCTGAGCAGGCTCAGTCATTTGCTGACCAATTAAGGGCCAGAGATGAGGCCGAAGCAAAACGTAAGGCTGATAAAAGAAAGAACAAAGAACAACAACAGGACGATCAAGAAGATAGACAGGGAGACACTGGGTCTTCTAACAAATCAAGGGGTTGTAGGTTTAAGGACTTCAAAAGTACCGGAGCTGTTACTTTTGACGGAACTGGAGATGCTGTCACAGCATTAGAATGGATCACCACCACGGAGAGAACTTTCAGAATCAGCGACTGCGCTGAAAAAGACATGGTCCGCTTTGCAACCGCTGTGTTTGCACGTTGCCAAGGGTTGTCTCGCATATTTAGCCTACGCTGTCGATGCTAAGGCTGATAATCAATCTCCTTCCACCGTTCCCGTTGTTTCAGAATTTCCAGATGTCTTTCCAGAAGATATCTCGGGATTTCCACCTGATCGTCAAGTGGAATTCCGTATTGACCTCATTCCTGGAGCTGCTCCAATAGCAAAGGCTCCTTATCGTTTAGCCCCTGCCGAAATGCATGAAATGATGAAACAATTACAGGAGTTGCTCGATAAGGGTTTCATACGCCCAAGTTATTCTCCATGGGGCGCTCCTGTGTTGTTTGTTAAAAAGAAAGATGGCACATTACGTATGTTCATCGATTACCGCGAACTCAATAAAGTCACAATCAAGAACAAGTACCTGTTGCCTCGGATTGATGATCTCTTCGACCAGTTACAAGGCGCAAGCTACTTCTCGAAGATTGATCTTCGTTCGGGTTATCATCAGCTCAAGGTACATCCAGATGATATTCCTAAAACGGCTTTCAGAACTCGTTACGGACACTACCAGTTTCTGGTAATGCCATTCGGTCTCACAAATGCGCCGGCTGCTTTCATGGATCTCATGAATCGAGTCTGCCGGCCAATGCTCGACAAATCGGTCATCGTGTTCATCGATGACATTCTCATCTATTCAAAGATCGAAGACGATCATGCAGCACATCTGCGAGAATTGCTAGAGTTGCTGCGCAAAGAGCGACTTTATGCCAAATTCTCTAAGTGTGAATTCTGGTTGAGGCAGGTACGTCTCAACATTCGAAACAATTTCATGATCCTTATACTCAATTATAAACTCTTTGTTAACTTGTACCTACTCAATATTCAATTCAGATCCAATTCTTGGGGCACGTAATATCTGGTGCTGGGATTGCTGTTGATCCTGCAAAGATCGAGGCTATCCAGAACTGGGAATCACCCCGCAACGCCTCAGAAATTCGTAGCTTCCTGGGATTGGCTGGTTATTACCGCCGATTCATCAAAGACTTCTCCAAGATCGCCATTCCGCTTACAAAGCTTACTCGCAAGAACACGACCTTCTTTTGGAAAGAAGAACAACAAGTGGCTTTTGACAGATTGAAGAGACTACTAAGTGAAGCACCAGTGTTAACCCTGTCTGAAGGGAACGAGGACTTTGTTGTCTACACAGATGCATCAGGCATGGGTTTGGGTGCTGTTCTGAGGCAAAGAGGAAATGTCATAGCATACGCTTCTAGACAACTCAAACCACATGAGAAGGATTACTCCACTCACGACTTGGAGTTAACTGCTGTGACTTTCGCTCTCAAGCTATGGAGGCACTACTTGTATGGAACCAAATGTCAGCTCTACACCGATCACAAAAGTTTGAAGTACATATTCAGTCAGAAGAACTTGAATATGAAGCAAAGAAGGTCAATGGAGCTGATCAAAGATTACGACTGTGAGATTCTCAATCATCCAGGGAAAGCCAACGTAGTGGCTGACGCTCTAAGCAGAAAAGCTTACTGCAAGGCATATTGTTATGCCTTGACTTCTACAATTCTGACGTCCACTATCATAGATGACGTAAGAGCTGCACAGTCATCAGAGTTCAACTTCCATTAATGCAAGACGATGCAACCGGACTCAAAGGTGTGTATGGAAGAGTTTGGGTTCCTAAGTTCGGGAACATGCGAGAAGTAATTCTTGAAGAAGCTCACCAGTCTAAGTTCTCAATTCATCCTGGTAGCACAAAAATGTACAACGACCTGAAAGATGATTTCTGGTGGCCAGGGTTGAAAAGAGACGTTGGGCAATTTGTAGAAAGGTGCAGGACTTGTCGCCTAGTCAAAGCAGAGCACCAACAACCCTATGGTAGTATGCAACCTCTTCCTATCCCCGAATGGAAGTGGGACCATATTACCATGGATTTCGTAACCAAGCTACCTAAGACACGTCGTCAACATGATGCCATTTGGGTCATCGTTGACCGTCTGACAAAATCTGCTCATTTCATTCCCATTCGGGAAACCTACTCACTGGACCGTCTTGCCCAGATCTACGTTAACGAAATCGTCATTAGGCATGGTGTGCCTAAGTCTATTGTCTCCGACCGAGATAGTAGATTCACTTCCAATTTCTGGGCTGCTTTACAAAACGGTCTTGGTACTCGTATCGCAATGGGTACTACCTATAGACCCGAATCTGATGGTCAAAGTGAAAGAACAATCTTAACTCTCGAAGACATGCTCAGAGCCTGTGTCATGGATTTGGGTGGTAACTGGGACGATCACCTCCCATTGGTTGAATTCTCCAACAACTATAGTTACCATTCCACAATCAAAATGCACCATTTGAGTTCCTGTATGGCAGAAAGTGTAGGACTCCAACTTGTTGGAGGGAAACAGGAGAAACTCCAATACCTGGTCCCGCCTTACTGCAAGAAACAAACGAAAAGATCCAACTCATTCGTCAGTACATGAAAACGGCGCAAGATCGACAGAAGAATTACCACGATCGCCATCATAAAGTGATAGTGTTTCAGAAGGATGATTGGGTATACTTGAAGGTGTCCCCAATGAAAGGTGTTACCAGATTTGTTAAGCGAGGAAAGCTATCTCCTCGATTTGTAGGACCCTTCCGGATATTGGAAAGAGTTGGGAATCAGTCCTATCATTTGGACTTGCCGGAAGAATTATCAGGTGTTCACCCGGTCTTCCATGTTGGTTACTTAAGAAAGAGTCTGGTGCCCGAAATGGAACCATGGACTGATCATTCGGAGATAAAAATTGATGAACAGCTAAGGTTCGTTGACGAGCTGGAGTGCATTTTGGAAACAAAAGTCAAGAAGCTACGGAACAAAGAGATCAAAAATGGTGCTAGTCAAGTGGAAGCATCATAAGGGAGCTAACCATACTTGGGAATCGGAAGAAGACATGAAGACTAAGTACCCAAGTCTGTTTAGCACAGCATGACTTCGCGGACGAAGTATAGGCGTGGTGGAGCCCATGCTGTAACATCCCTACTTTTCAATTATTTGTAATTTACAATTTTAAGGACTCAATTATTGTATTAATGGAATATTATATTAAGTTAAGCTAATTTCGATCATAATATCGGTTTAAATAAGAAAATACGAAGTTGAGGGGTATAACGTGCAAATAGGTAAAAAGTGACAAATATAAGATGGTTAGTCTTTCATTTTCAACAAACTCACTCTCTCTCTCTCTCTCTCACCGATTTCTCTCTCTTCTCTCTACCTCTCGGATTTGATTCAAGAACACACAAGAAATCAACAAATTAAAGTGAAAAAAGTTGGATTCAAGTTGCAATCAAGGAACTATAACTACTACAACAAACGTTTTTGAGGTAAGATTTACACAAAACTTGCAATTTGGTGATTATTGGTTTGGTTTTTATGAAAACCGATTTCTAAGATTTATGTTGCAAATGTTAATGCATGTAATGTATTATGATAGATATGTTAAAATCGAAGGTTGATATGTAGTGTACCAAGTTTCAGAATCAGATTCAATGTCTAAGTATGATTTTGGAAGTTAGTGTGTGTTTTAGTGTGTGTGTTCTTCGAAACTTGTAGAAAAATGGACACAAATGTGGAATTTTTGGTACATTATGACATGTTATAAGTTGAAATAGTGTATTTAAGTTCATATCTGCAATTTTAGATACAAAAAAAAAATGCAAAAATGGTCCAAATATAATTTCTGGAACATATAGAAAATTATCCAAGTATGAACTCGGATAAGACTGGACCGAATTCGTACCATCCGAATTCGGGTCCCGTTCATCCAAGTCCGGACCTGTTCACTTCGGATCATACACAATTTCGGACCACCTCAATCCGGACCACTAGTAATTTCAGACTCCATACTCAATTTGGACAGTCACCCTAATTCGGACCATCACCTACTTCGGACCACCCCCAATTCGGACCTAGGGGCCATCCGGATTTCGGACCATCCGAATTCGGATGTCGTCCGAATCCGATTGGAATTTCAATTAAATTACAGATGTTTAGTTTTAAGCAATTACTGACATAAATTACAATTACACTTACCTTACAGATCATTGTGGTGTTGTCTAACACACATTGATTCAGAGACACGACACACTATACCAATCATTGTGAGTAATAGATTATCATTCTAACATTTATTGTCTTTGCATTCACACGTTTACAATTCAATGGCATGTTCACATTGTTCATATACATCATTTGGCACTCATGAATGATTTGTTGTTATGATGCACACTCGTACTTGACATGTAACACACATGTAGCCAGCGTTCATCTGAAAGTGCATCTATTTACATCATGCTTGCACTGCATGATCATTACTTCACAATCTGATGCGACCTGGACTGGGGCTGATAGCAGGCCACTGTCGGGGACTGATCATCCCACTCGTTATCCTGGTCAGGTTCGGCACATCCCCGATCAGCATTTGAACTGCCAACCTCATGCTTGCACTGCATGGTTTTTCACATACTACGAGCTTGCACTGCCGGTACACACATACATTGGGGCTTACACTGCCCATGGTTACGCAATGCTTGTAAAGAAATATTTGATGTTTATATAATCTGTTGTCTCACTAAGCAAATTAGCTTACTATTGACTCACAATGTTTTCAGGCAAAGGCAAAGGTGTAGTTGGACCTTCTACTTAAGCATTTCACTTCAATATCCCGGAGACTTAGAAGCTATTGGTACACCAATGTTGTAGCTTTGGGCTGGGATTTATGACTTGTAAAACAATTTGTGATGTTTTAATAGTTAGACTTTATCACTGTAGACATTTATATCTATTTCTTTAGTGTGGAACTACTTAAAACTGATTTAAGTATCAATATTAATTATCATGATTATCAATGGGTTGTATGTTGATCCTGGTGATTCAATTATACTATCAAAATAAGAGGGCGTCACAATCATGAATATAAAATACTTTTACACACACATAAGAAACTAAACCGTGACTATAAAATACTTATAGTCACAATAATTTTCTTATTTCATGACAATTTTTTACTTTTGGACACACTTAATGAACTCAATCATGACCATTAAACACTTATAGTCACAATGTTTTTCTTTTACCCTACGTGACTAATGAACTCCACCTTTTGGTCACATAAAGCGATTTCGTGACCATATAAGTTAGCTTTCTGTCACAGTTTATTCATGTGACTAATTCCGCCATATAATTTAGACTCATACAATTAGACTTCAGGGTGTCCCTTTGGTCACCGAAAGAGATTTTCGTGACCATATACATATTTATCGTCACAGTTAATAACCATCACAACATTATTATAGACATCAAACAAATAACTGTGACAAACGATGACATTTGGTAACAATGTGGCTACCGTGACAAGTCTTTGTCACGATCCTTATGTTAAACTGTGGCTTAAGGTTTGAATGTGATTTGCAATGGTCACAGTTATTGAGATAAACTGTGGCTATCATAATAATACAAGATCATATATGACCCTTTAGTCACGTGAATAACAAAAACTGTGACTAGGCAGTTTGGACAAAACCGTGACCATAGGTCATTTTTGTACTAGTGACATGGTCACACTTTTTAACACCTACGACCACATTTGACATAATTTTATGTGACCAAAGCCCACAACAGGACACTCGTAGTGTGACCAAATGGTTGCAGTCAGCCACACACAAATAAAAATAAAGTGGCCATTGCATGGACAATAGTCACACAAAGTTCAAGTTTACCTCACTTAAAACAGTATATGGTCACATTTTTTATCACCGACAGCGACATTTTGCATAATTTTATGTGACCAAAGCACACAACAAGACACTTGTTGTGTGACCAAAAGGTTGCAATCAGCCACACAAAAATAAAAATAAAGAGGTCGTTGCATTTGACAGTAGTCACTCAAAATACAAGTTTACCTCACTTAAAAGAGCATGTCGTCACACTTTTTAACACCTATGGCTACATTTGGCATAATTTTATGTGACCAAAGCCCACAACAAGACACTCGTTGTGTGACCAAATGGTTGCAATCACCCACACACACATAAAACTAAAGTGGCCATTGCATGGACAATAGTCACACAAAATACAAGTTTACCTCACTTAAAAGAGCATGTGGTCACACTTTTTAACACCTACGGGCACATTTGGCATAATTTTATGTGACCAAAGCCCACAACAAGACACTCGTTGTGTGAAAAATGGTTGCAATCAGCCACACACAGATAAAAATAAAGTGGCCAATGCATGGACAATAGTCACGCAAAATACAAGTTTACCTCTAAAAGAGTATATGGTCACACTTTTTAACACCTACGGCCACATTTGAAATAACTTTATGTGACCAAAGCCCACAACAAGACACTCGTTGTGTGACCAAATGGTTGCAATTAGCACACACAAATAAAATTAAAGTGGCCATTGGATGGACAATAGTCTCACAAAATACAAGTTTAACTCACTTAAAACAGCATATGGTCATACTTTGTAACACCTACGACCACATTTGGCATAATTTTATGTGACCAAAGCCCACAACAAGACACTCGTTGTGTGAAAAATGGTTGCAATCAGCACACACAAATAAAAATAAATTGGCCATTGCATGGACAATAGTCACAGAAAATACTAGTTTACCCCACTTAAAAGAGCATATGGTCACACTTTTTAACAACTACGGCCACATTTGACATAATTTTATATGACCAAAGGCCACAACAAGACACTCGTTGAATGAACAAATGTTTACAATCACCCACACACAAATAAAAATAAAGTGGCCAATGCATTGATAATAGTCACACAAAATACAAGTTTACCTCACTTAAAAGATATATGGTCACACTTTTTTACCCCTATGGCCACATTTGACATAATTTTATGTGACCAAAGCCCACAACAAAACACTCGTTGTGTGACCAAATGGTTGCAATTAGCACACACAAATAAAAATGAAGTGGCCATTGGATGGACAATAGTCACACAAAATACAAGTTTAACTCACTTAAAACAGCATATGGTCACACTTTTTAACACCTACGACCACATTTGACATAATTTTATGTGACCAAAGCTCACAACAAGACACTCGTTGTGTGACCAAAAGGTTGCAATCAGCCACACACAAATAAAAATAAAGTGGCCATTGGATGGACAATAGTCACACAAAATACAAGTTTACCTCACTTAAAATAGCATATTGTCACATTTTTAACACCTACAGCCACATTTGGCATAATTTTATGTTACCAAAGCCCACAACAAGACACTCGTTGTGTGAAAAAATGGTTGCAATCAGCACACACAACTAAAAATAAACTGGCCATTACATGGACAATAGTCACACAAAATACAAGTTCACCTCACTTAAAAGAGCATATGGTCACACTTTAAAACACCTACGGCCACATTTGACATAATTTTATGTGACCAAAGCCCACAACTTGTTGCAATCAACCACACACAAATAAAAATAAAGTGGCCAATGCATGGACAATAGTCACACAAAATACAAGTTTACCTCACTTAAAACAGCTTTTGGTCACACTTTTTAACACCTATGGCCACATTTGGCACAATGTTATGTGACGAAATCACACAACAAGACACTCGTTGTGTGACCAAAAGGTTGCAATCAGCCACACACAAATAAAAATTAAGTGGCCATTGCATGGGCAATAGTCACATAAAATACAAGTTTACCTCACTTAAAAGAGCATATGGCACACTTTTTAACACCTACGGCCACAGTTGGCATAATTTTATGTGACAAAAGTGTAACATCCGGCACTAAACCAGGTTAGTAACAATGACCTAATCTGTATTTAATAGCCAATTATAACCTAATCAGTGGTCATTAGAAATTGATCAAGCGATTAACAAGCTTTATTAGAAAATTCAACTCAATTAGAATCAAATTCATCGGTGCGATGAATCGGGAAATCAATTAATCCGATCGATTTATGATATGAGGGATTAATTCAACGAAGTACATAATTAAATTATGATTAGTGACACTAATCATACACTAATACAATTACTTAACATTAATTATGCAAGACCAAAACAATTCATTAAAACAATGCATCCAAAAGTATTTATGAAATTACAAGAAAAAGAAAATGCAAGAATACATTTCTAAATACTTTTATACAAAAACAAAATGAAAATACATGTATAATACATGTAGATGGCTGCCTATAGGCCATGTGTCTATTAGAGTTTGACTTCTATTTTTTTTAATAATACTTTAAACACAATCATTTTGTTTAAAAGTGCTCTACCTTTTTCATCCATGCTTTTCATCATTTGAAAGACCAAACACTTTGCCTATAAATAAGACCTCATTTCTCACTTCTTTTCCACACTTCAAACATCAAAAATCTCTTCTTTTCTCCTCTAAAAACCGGATCTATACACACACACATCACAAACCTTTTCATTCAAGTGTTCCTGGTGAAATTCAAGTGTTCTTGGTGCATATCTTGCAAAGATTTCAACTTCTACTCAAAATCATACACTAAACACTTCAAAGTAAGTATATACTAACTTATTTCATTACATTTATGTTTATATAAGTCTTGCATAATATATATAATCACCAACAACAACAAGTTTCATAAAAACTCAAGTTTATAAATTTCTAGTTTTTGTTTTTAAGTTGTTTCTTTAAATGTGTTTATGAATATATGAACACATCATAAAAGTGTTAATATTATGAAAACAAGTGATATATATGTTTTTTATAACTTTTATAACTTTCATACAAGTAGTCTTTGAATAAACAACAAGAATCATAAGTTATTTCAAGTTTATAAACTACGGATTTTCGGCAGAAAATTTATACCGACTTGGAAAAATCATAACTAATTCATAACTTAACGAAATGAGTTGATGCTTGTCTCAAAAGTTAGATCTATGTCTTAACTATAGATCTGGAAGTTTTCATAATTTATTTTGGAGTTTAAGGCCTCCAGAAATTATTTGGGAAACCGAAAGTTTGACAGCTCAAAAATGGCCAACATAGGGTTTTTAACGTGCTTTTTCACCAACCTAAACATCTCGGAAAATGGCCGTTCTTGATTCTAAAAATCCTTTGTATATAGTAGTTTAATGTCCTAGAAAACCAAAGCCTAAAACATTTTGGAGCTTGGTCAAAAACAGCCTCAAAACAGGCCGAAAAACCTCCGAAAAAGCTGGAAAATTATATATATATATATATATATATATATATATATATATATATATATATAAACTTGACGTTTTAAGTGGGTTTTATTTATAAATTTGTAATGTTGGGTGATTTAAGACATAAAAAGCTATAAATATACATATTATCATATATTAGAGATATTAAGTCCATATTATCATTTAGGGGTTAAACACATCCGGTTTCATCACCCATCAAACAACGCAAAACTTGCATTTTTGCGCGTATTTTGCCATCACAAACTCGGTGAGTCTTCATAGTCCCCATTTTCACTATCTATTGGGGTGGAAATACATGCACTGTTTTCATATGGACATCAAAACTGTTTATTTCTTATATGTATTACATGTTTGGATCCATCAGCCCTCAATCATGAACCGTTAATTGCATTTATTTGCAAGCGCGAATATATTGTAGACTGATAATGTCCATACAACTGGTCTTTTCGCGTAAACTATGAGCTCACCAACAATTTGTTGACGTATTTTAGCATGTATTTTCAGGTGTTTGAGACATGCACATTTATCGGAAGTATTCCAAGGCTTCCGTACATTTTGGAGACGCATCGTTTTCAAACTCGGAGATTCATTTGCATTTTTCCTGATAAACTAAATTGTGTATCTACATCTTGGTATTTTAAGAACTGCTTACGCTGTATTTTGGTTATGTAAAACAATATTTATATTTGATGTTAAATCAATGTATTTTTGAAAAACGTCTATATAGTGGTCGTTCGTTATGAATATGGTTACGCATCCGCGACGTCACGCTTCGTTGCCAACCGGGGTAACAGGGTGTGAAAAAAATCCCACAACAAGACACTCATTGTGTGAAAAAATGGTTGCAATCAGCACACAAAAATAAAAATAAAGTGGTCATTGCATGATCAATAGTCACACAAAATACAAGTTTACCTCACTTAAAAGAGCATACGGTCACACTTTTTAACACCTACGGCCACATTTGACATAACTTTATGTGACCAAAGGCCACAACAAGACACTCGTTGTGTGAAAAAATGGTTGCAATCAGCACACACAAATAAAAATACAGTGGCCATTGCATGGAAAATAGTCACACAAAATACAAGTTTACCTCACTTAAAAGAGCATATGATCACAGTTTATAACACCTACGGCCACATTTGACATAATTTTATGTGACCAAAGCCCACAACTGATTGCAATTAACCACACACAAATAAAAATAAAGTGGCCAATGCATGGACAATATTCACACAAAATACAAGTTTACCTCACTTAAAACCGCTTATGGTCACACTTTTTAACACCTATGGCCACATTTGGCACAATTTTATGTGACCAAAGCACACAACAAGACACTCGTTGTGTGACCAAAAGGTTGCAATTAGCCACACAAAAATAAAAATAATGTGGCCATTGCATGGGCAATAGTCACACAAAATACAAGATTACCTCACTTAAAAGAGCATATAGCACACTTTTTAACACCTACGGCCCCATTTAGCATAATTTTATGTGACAAAAGCCCACAATAAGACACTCATTGTGTGAAAAAATGGTTGCAATCAGCACACAAAAATAAAAATAAAATGGCCATTGCATGTACAATAGTCACACATTGCATGTTCAATAGTCACACAAAATACAAGTTTACCTCACTTAAAAGAGCATATGGTCACACTTTTTAACACCTACGGCCACATTTGACAAAATTTTATGTGACCAAAGCCCACAACAAGACTCTCGTTGTGTGACCAAATGGTTGCAATCACCCACACACAAATAAAATTAAAGTGGTCATTGCATGGACAATAGTCACACAAAATATAAGTTTACATCACTTAAAAGAGCATAACACCTACGGCCACCATTGGCATAAGTTTATGTGACCAAAGCCCACAACATGACACTCGTTGTGTGAAAAAATGGTTGCAATCAGCACACACAAATAAAAATAAAGTGGTCATTGCATGGACAATAGTCAGACAAAATACAAGTTAACCTCATTTAAAAGAGCATATGGTCACACTTTTTAACACCTAAGGCCACATTTGACATAATTTTATGTGACCAAAGCCCACAACAAGACACTCGTTGGTTGACCAAATGGTTGCAATCACCCACACACAAATAAAATTAAAGTGGTCATTGCATGGACAATAGTCACACAAAATACAAGTTTACCTCACTTAAAAGAGCATATGGTCACATTTTTTATCACCGACGGCCCCATTATTCATAATTGTATGTGACCAAAGCACAACACAAGACACTCGTTGTGTGACCAAAAGGTTGCAAGCAGCCACACACAAATAAAAATAAAGAGGTCTTTGAATTTGACAATAGTCACAGAAAATACAAGTTTATCTCACTTAAAAGAGCATATGGTCACACTATTTAACACCCACAGCCACATTTGACGTAATTTAATGTCACCAAATCCCACAACAAGACACTCGTTGTGTGACCAAATGGTTGCAATCAACCACACACACATAAAAATAAAGTGGCCATTGCATGGACAATAGTCACAGAAAATACAAGTTTACCTCACTTAAAAGAGAATGTGGTCACACTTTTTAACACCTACGGCCACATTTGACATAATTTTATGTGACCAAAGCCCACAACTGGTTGCAATTAACCACACACAAATAAAAATAAAGTGGCCAATGCATGAACAATAGTCACACAAAATACAAGTTTACCTCACTTAAAACAGCTTATGGTCACACTTTTTAACACCTATGGCCACATTTGGCACAATTTTATGTGACCAAAGCACACAACAAGACACTCGTTGTGTGACCAAAAGGTTGCAATCAGCCACACACAAATAAAAATAATGTGGCCATTGCATGGGCAATAGTCACACAAAATACCAGATTACCTCACTTAAAAGAGCATATGGCACACTTTTTAACACCTACGACCACATTTGGCATAATTTTATGTGACAAAAGCCCACAATAAGACACTCATTGTGTGAAAAAATGGTTGCAATCAGCACACAAAAATAAAAATAAAGTGGCCATTGCATGTTCAATAGTCACACAAAATACAAGTTTACCTCACTTAAAAGAGCATATCGTCACACTTTTTAACACCTACGGCCACATTTGACATAATTTTACGTGACCAAAGCCCCACAACAAGACTCTCGTTGTGTGACCAAATGGTTGCAATCAACCACACACAAATAAAATTAAAGTGGTCATTGCATGGACCATAGTCCCACAAAATACAAGTTTACCTCACTTAAAAGAGCATATGGTCCCACTTTTTAACACCTACGGCCACATTTGGCATAATTTTATGTGACCAAAGCCCACAACAAGACACTCATTGTGTGAAAAAATGGTTGCAATCAGCACACACAAATAAAAATAAAGTGGCCATTGCATGGACAATAGTCAGACAAAATACAAGTTAACCTCACTTAAAAGAGCATATGGTCACACTTTTTAACACCTACGGCCACATTTGACATAATTTTATGTGACCAAAGCCCACAACAAGATACTCGTTGGGTGACCAAACGGTTGCAATCACCCACACACAAATAAAATTAAAGTGGTCATTGCATGGACAATAGTCACACAAAATACAAGTTTACCTCACTTAAAACAGCATGTGGTCACATTTTTTTATCACCGACGGCCACATTTTTCATAATTGTATGTGATCAAAGCACACAACAAGACACTCGTTGTGTGACCAAAAGGTTGCAAGCAGCCACACACAAATAAAAATAAAGAGGTCTTTGAATTTGACAATAGTCACAGAAAATACAAGTTTATCTCACTTAAAAGAGCATATGGTCACACTATTTAACACCCACAGCCACATTTGGCATAATTTAATGTCACCAAAGCCCACAACAAGACACTCGTTGTGTGACCAAATGGTTGCAATCAACCACACACACATATAAATAAAGTGGCCATTGCATGGACAATAGTCACACAAAATGCAAGTTTACCTCACTTAAAAGAGCATGTGGTCACACTTTTTAACACCTACGGCCACATTTGACATAATTTTATGTGACCAAAGCTCACAACAAGACACTCGTTGTGTGACAAATGGTTGCAATCAGCCACACACACGTAAAAATAAATTCGACATTGCATGGGCAATAGTCACACAAAATACCACATTACCTCACTAAAAAGAGCAAATGGCACACTTTTTAACACCTACGGCCACATTTGGCATAATTTTATGTGACAAAAGCCCACAATAAGACACTCATTGTGTGAAAAAATGGTTGCAATCAACACAAAAAAATAAAAATAAAGTGGCCATTGCATGTTCAATAGTCACACAAAATACAAGTTTACCTCACTTAAAAGAGCATATCGTAACACTTTTTAACACCTACGACCACATTTGACATAATTTTACGTGACCAAAGCCCCACAACAAGACTCTCGTTGTGTGACCAAATGGTTGCAATCAATCACACACAAATAAAATTAAAGTGGTTATTGCATGGACAATAGTCCCACAAAATACAAGTTTACCTCACTTGAAAGAGCATATGGTCCCACTTTTTAACACCTACGGCCACATTTGGCATAATTTTATGTGACCAAAGCCCACAACAAGACACTCGTTGTGTGAAAAAATGGTTGCAATCAGGACACACAAATAAAAATAAAGTGGCCATTGCATGGACAATAGTCAGACAAAATACAAGTTAACCTCACTTAAAAGAGCATATGGTCACACTTTTTAACTCCTACGGCCACATTTGACATAATTTTATGTGACCAAAGCCCACAACAAGATACTCGTTGGGTGACCAAACGGTTGCAATCACCCACACACAAATAAAATTAAAGTGGTCATTGCATGGACAATAGTCACACAAAATACAAGTTTACCTCACTTAAAACAGCATGTGGTCACATTTTTTTATCACCGACGGCCACATTTTTCATAATTGTATGTGACCAAAGCACACAACAAGACACTCGTTGTGTGACCAAAACGTTACAAGCAGCCACACACAAATAAAAATAAAGAGGTCTTTGAATTTGACAATAGTCACAGAAAATACAAGTTTATCTCACTTAAAAGAGCGTATGGTCACACTATTTAACACCCACAGCCACATTTGGCATAATTTAATGTCACCAAAGCCCACAACAAGACACTCGTTGTGTGACCAAATGGTTGCAATCAACCACACACACATAAAAATAAAGTGGCCATTGCATGGACAATAGTCACACAAAATGCAAGTTTACCTCACTTAAAAGAGCATGTGGTCACACTTTTTAACACCTACGGCCACATTTGACATAATTTTATGTGACCAAGGCTCACAACAAGACACTCGTTGTGTGACAAATGGTTGCAAGCAGCCACACACACGTAAAAATAAAGTCGCCAATGCATGGACAATAGTCACACAAAATACAAGTTTACCTCACTTAAAACAACATATGGTCACACTTTTTAACACATACGACCACATTTGGCATAATTTTATGTGACCAAAGCACAAACCAATTCACTCGTTGTGTGACCAAAAGGTTGAAATCAGCCGCACACAAATAAAAATAAAGTGGCCATTGCATGGACAATAGTCATACAAAATACAAGTTTACCTCACTTAAAAGAGCATATGGTCACACTTTTTAACACCTACGACCACATTTGACATAATTTTATGTGACCAAAGCCCACAACTTGATGCAATCAACCACACACAAATAAAAATAAAATGGCCAATGCAGGGACAATAGTTACACAAAATAAAAGTTTACCTCACTTAAAACAGCTTATGGTCACACTTTTTAACACCTACGGCCACATTTGGCATAATTTTAAGTGACAAAAGCACACAACAAGACACTCGTTGTGTGACCAAAAGTTTGCAAGCAGCCACACACAAATAAAAATAAAGAGGTCTTTCAATTTGACAATAGTCACACAAAATACAAGTTTATCTCACTTAAAAGAGCATATGGTCACACTATTTAACACCCACAGCCACATTTGGCATAATTTAATGTCACCAAAGCCCACAACAAGACACTCGTTGTGTGACCAAATGGTTGCAATAAACCACACACACATAAAAATAAAGTGGCCATTGCATGGACAATAGTCACACAAAATGCAAGTTTACCTCACTTAAAAGAGCATGTCGTCACACTTTTTAACACATACGGCCACATTTGACCTAATTTTATGTGACCAAAGCCCACAACAAGACACTCGTTGTGTGAAAAGTGGTTGCAATCAGCCACACACACATAAAAATAAAGTCGCCAATTTAAGGACAATAGTCACACAAAATACAAGTTTACCTCACTTAAAACAGCATATGGTCACACTTTTTAACACATACTACCACATTTGGCATAATTTTATGTGACCAAAGCACAAACCAATTCACTCGTTGTGTAACCAAAAGGTTACAATCAGCCATACACAAATAAAAATAAAGTGGCCATTGCATGGACAATAGTCACACAAAATACAAGTTTCCCTCACTTAATAGAGCATATGGTCACACTTTTTAACACCTACGGCCACATTTGACATAATTTTATGTGACCAAAGCCCACAACTGGATGCAATCAACCACACACAAATAAAAATAAAGTGGCCAATGCATGGACAATAGTCACACAAAATACAAGTTTGCCTCACTTAAAACAGCTTATGGTCACACTTTTTAACACCTACGGCCACATTTGGCATAATTTTATGTGACCAAAGCACACAACAAGACACTCGTTGTGTGACCAAAAGGTTGCAATCAGCCACACACAAATAAAAAAAATGGCCATTGCATTGGCAATAGTCCCACAAAATACAAGTTTACCTCACTTAAAAAAGCATATGGTCACACTTTTTAACACCTACGGCCACATTTGGCATAATTTGATGTGACCAAAGCCCACAACAAGACACTCGTTGTGTGAAAAAATGGTTGCAATCAGCACACACAAATAAAAATAAAGTGGCCATTGCATGGACAATAGTCAGACAGAATACAAGTTAACCTCACTTAAAAGAGCATATGGTCACACTTTTTAACACCTACAGCCACATTTGACATAATTTTATGTGACCAAAGCCCACAACAAGGCACTCGTTGGGTGACCAAATGGTTGCAATCACCCACACACAAATAAAATTAAAGTGGTCATTTCATGGACAATAGTCACACAAAATACAAGTTTACCTCACTTAAAACAGCATATGGTCACATTTTTTATCACCGACAGCCACATTTTTCATAATTGTATGTGACCAAAGCACACAACAAGACACTCGTTGTGTGACCAAAAGGTTGCAACCAGCCACACACAAATAAAAATAAAGAGGTCTTTCAATTTGACAATAGTCACAGAAAATACAAGTTTATCTCACTTAAAAGAGCATATGGTCACACTATTTAACACCCACAGCCACATTTGGCATAATTTAATGTCACCAAAGCCCACAACAAGACACTCGTTGTGTGACCAAATGGTTGCAATCAACCATACACACATAAAAATAAAGTGGCCATTGCATGGACAATAGTCACACAAAATGCAAGTTTACCTCACTTAAAAGAGCATGTGGTCACACTTTATAATACATACAGCCACATTTGACCTAATTTTATGTGACCAAAGCCCACAACAAGACACTCGTTGTGTGACAAGTGGTTGCAATCAGCCACACACACATAAAAATAAAGTCGCCAATGCAAGGACAATAGTCACACAAAATACAAGTTTACCTCACTTAAAACAGCTTATGGTCACACTTTTTAACACCTATGGCCACATTTGGCACAATTTTATGTGACCAAAGCACACAACAAGACACTCGTTGTGTGACCAAAAGGTTGCAATTAGCCACACAAAAATAAAAATAATGTGGCCATTGTATGGGCAATAGTCACACAAAATACAAGATTACCTCACTTAAAAGAGCATATAGCACAATTTTTAACACCTACGGCCCCATTTAGCATAATTTTATGTGACAAAAGCCCACAATAAGACACTCATTGTGTGAAAAAATGGTTGCAATCAGCACACAAAAATAAAAATAAAGTGGCCATTGCATGTTCAATAGTCACACATTGCATGTTCAATAGTCACACAAAACACAAGTTTACCTCACTTAAAAGAGCATATGGTCACACTTTTTAACAACTACGGCCACATTTGACAAAATTTTATGTGACCAAAGCCCACAACAAGACTCTCGTTGTGTGACCAAATGGTTGCAAACACCCGCACACAAATAAAATTAAAGTGGTCATTGCATGGGCAATAGTCACACAAAATACAAGTTTACATCACTTAAAAGAGCATATGGTCCCACTTAATATATAGTCATAATGTAATAGTTGAGCTTTATTAGACAAGTTTATGTAGTTTAAGGTTCCCCGAATTGTGTATGATATCTGCATTTGCATACTAGGTCTAACGCTCAAGGGTATTCAAGTTAAGTTGCTAGGCGTGATAAATTAAGTTCTAGAGTGTAAATTAAGTTAGCTAGAAGGTGCAATAAGTTCTAAATTGTGGAAAATACGTTATAAGGAGAAGCCTCGAAATTAGCCACCCAGAAGAACGATATAGTGAAGCTAAAAAGTCGTAGGGTACTGGGCATTTTCGTGGGCTTGGCCTAACGAACTTAACTAGTTTAGTTAGAACTTTAAGTGGTTTAATTAGAACTTAATCCGTTTTTATGTCACAATCTGTGAGAAAAAAAATACGAATTTCAGAGCTTTGCAAGTGCCCTGTAGCTAGAACATTTTCACAAGTGTTTTTTCTTGGATCAATAGGCAACCATGTGGGGGTCGTGTCTCTACATCCAAGTATCACTATTGTGTGCGCCTTTTCGGTTTCCGTGCCGTGATCGATCCGTTTAAGGTCTAAACGAGGATTTCCGCACGCTTGGACGGAGGCGCGTCAAGATCAGATCCGTAGGACTTGGTGACCTTACAAGTTGGTATTAAGCTCTCGTGGAGTGTTCTTCTTCGTGTTCTTCGCATTTGAGTGATGTTCATAACGGATTTTCTTGGCGTTTTCATCAGTTTAAATAAATATCATTCGTACGTGTGCTTTTGTTTTGCAGAGTCTAACGATCAGTGTAACTGGTAAAACATTCATATTAGTTCCATCTTTTCAGTCTGAAAGCATTTGTTGTGATCTTAAAAACATGGTGTTAATCTGCAAATATTGGAAAAATTTGAATGTTGTTTACCATTATCCTTCAACGTGCGGTCACTCGAGACTAAGGCGTGTATTGGGTTCTTCGGAAACGTTGTCAGACATACCTACTCTCGAACTTCGATTTAGGGTTTCTTGAATTGTCTGGAATTCAGAACTTGGGTGGCAGTATTGGAACTATTATTTTGTTCGAACGTGTCAGAAGTTTTTAGGGTTTTTCAAACTTAAGTGGTTCGAACGTGGGTGGGCGAGAAGGGTGAGGGTTTTTTCAACTTAAGTTGGTTCGACTGTCAGAAGGATTAGGGTTCTCTCGAACTTGCAGGCTTTCGAACTTGTTGATTGCAAACTTAACACTCAAATGAATTTAAAATTAAAATTATACGAAATAATTAAGTCCGTAAGATTTGTTTTAAATTTATTTCTAAATTAAATTGTTTAATTTTGATAACAAAAAGTTTTAAAAGAATGTCGAGTTTGCATAAGTTTATGGAAATGGACCATGAAGTAGGCAAAGCGCTAACTCCCCACCCAGCTATGAAGTTAGAAGATCTTACTGGTGGAAGGAACAAATTTGCAGACTTCGCAGATTTAACGAGATGCGTAGTGTAATAGCCATAGACGAACGATATGTTCGCTTGCCCCCACCACACAAGAGTCTGTTGGAGGGCCGAATTAAAAAGTTTTCTGACGTAAATTAGAAATGATGAAAGATGCACGACAAAAAATTTATGAGGTGGAAAAATGAGCTTTTTTCGTCAATTAGAATGCACACCTCCTGCAGATTCTACAAACACCTTTAAGAAATAACATGACTTCATACACGGCTCTAGGACGCTCTAGAGAAGAGACTTTGACGGAAACTCCTAGCGTAAGAAAGGGAGGACCCGAGAATGTTAAAAAGTCCGCAATGTGCTTTCAACGGCGCGAAGAAGGAAACACGAGGGAGGAAACTCTCACTAGTTCTACCATATCCTGACTAAACTTGATAATCACAGTGTTGACTATCAAGAAACAGAAAAAGAGAGAAGCTTCTTCTGGATCGCGTTACCAGCTAATTGAGAAATGTACACGGCGCTGATAAAAGCTTATGAAGAAAAGTTAGAAACTCTCACTATCTGGAAGAGAGTATTGGAATGCCGATGGGCCTAAAACTGAGACGAAATTTTGATCAGAGCACAGGTACGCGCGTGAAAAGGTCATTTACGGGAAAATCAAAGACATCACTCCTAGTGAAGATAAGTCAGGGGCCAAGCATTCGTTTAGGGAGAAGAGGCAATAACAGTGAAGCTGATGAAATCTGGTATTAAAGCTTTCTTAGGTGTTTTCTAAAACGGAAGGAAAAATCACACACTCATATTAATACCTCTCAAGGTTTTACACCAAGATGCTCGAGTAGTGCTAGGATCAGTTGAGGAGCATCCTAAAACTCCGTGCAAGCAGTCGTTGTTGGTAGCATATGGCAACTGCGTTCAAGGCTAAAATCACGATCAATCCGAGCGAGTGGAAGAGGACTACATCAGGTAGATCCAGACGATTTGGAATAAAGGGACCTAGCAGACAGATAAACTGGGGCCTGGGTAACTTGTCGCAGAGAGTTTAAAAGTTTATGAAAAGAATGGGTAGAAGCGTGAGTCGAAGGGCAAGCTAACGCTTGGGTTTTGACAACAAGAGGCGTCAACTGTACAGATCTGTACAAGTATGGTCACAACCTTTGGACATTCTTAGCCAGCGATATATCAGAGACCAAGGTTGAGCCTTATCGAGATCAGCAGCATCAGGGAAGACAGAATTCAGCAGTTTAGGGAATCAATGGGTTCGGTTCAACGAATGTATCATCGAACAGAACGCTAGATGAATACATAGGAGGGGAGTACTCATCCGGAGTCAAACGCAATAGCGTTTAATGGCTAAGTAGCGAGACCGATGAAAGTAGCTGAAGCAGAGGAGGAGGGCACACCATGTGGCCAGATCCGATCTCAACATTTCTGATTGGTGGAAAAATCTGAGGAGCAAACCACTCTGGGAGTCTTGCAGCTCAAATGGCTAAGCGATGAAGATATTAGATCGACAGAAAAGGTAACTCTTAAACTTTTTTTAACGTTTCATTATTTAGGCATTTTTGTGCGACATAAATAAATAGTTTAAATCTAGTGCTAGAAACGCATACCACCATTATAGACATCAAATCCACTCATGTAAAATCGTAGACAATGACTATGTCTATCTAGATACTTAAGGATGATTTAAGGGCCAAGATGAAGAGTTGATGCTCAGGATGTGATATTGTCTAAAAGATAAGTTGAGTGAACAATGTGGTTCAGGTTGGAACTAATGTATGGAGCATGTGAATCATTGACCATGAAGTCATCCTTAAGGATAGAACTATTGAATGCTAAGTCAAGGGTTGCAGAGGCCAAAGCAAACTTGAAAAGGTTTAGGAACTCGTCCTAATTTAGGTTAAATCTTAGATGGCTTAGAGACAGTCTAAGGAAACCACCAGCGGCCCTAGGTTATAAAGAAAGTCCTCCAGCCGTTCAACAATAACGATGTGCCTCACTCTGCAGGATATAGACCACAGAAACGATACTTGAATCCAAAGGTAAGCACTGTTTTACTGACATCAAATAAGGTTAACAACAACGAAGGTGTCAACCACAACCGCTAGATGAAGAAGGTAAGTTTGTTCAGTCTACTAGTGATACTAAACAAGAAAGCGCAAAATTTAAGGACATAATAATCAAGTGGGTATTGTAAACCACTATAGTTGATCCAAAAGAACATGACGCGAGATGAGAGGACACCATAAGTCAAGGGTACCTATAAAAAGCCAATTGCTAAATGGCTTGCGTGCAGATGTCATAAAAATGACTTGGTTGACGTCTAGTTTGTCCCTATAGAGACAGTAGAGTCTACACCGAGTACGTAGGGACAAACTCAGACCAACCAGACTTAAAATCAGTTAACGAGTATGGCAGTGTCGAATAGTTCTAGAAATACTGAGAAGGAACTGGAATGCAACACCCCGCGTGTAGGTGCTAAACAAATACCGGTGATCGGTCAGAACGGAATGACTGATTAGCACTAATTCCATGCCAAATAGAGTCCCCTATCAATCGACGGTCAGGACCACAAACAGTCTACTTGCAGTACTACACCTAAGAGGAGTTACAAACACTCTAGTTGGTCACATACCCATAACAGACACACATACACCGTGGAGAGCCCAGGTATAATAGTAAAATGCATATAGAATGAGACATGCATCTAGGGCTCCACAACAAAGACAACATCAAAGGCCAAGAGTGAACATTAATCAGCTTAGCTCCAAATACTGTTTCTTTAGCAAAAATCCCAAGTCACGCTGAAAGGAGAGATGGAGTAATTGAGAGAGAGTTCAGTGTGTGCATGACAATGGCTATACTAAGAGTCAGGGGCTTGGGTTCCCCGTGAGTAACTAACGATACTCTTTGTCTTTGCAGGGTGCAAGAGTTAACGGACAGGTCAGAACAATAAATGGTTGTCGAAGATAAGATAGTGGTTGGCCTCTGTCACAGGAACTGGGGAGACAGAAGTCGAGACTGACTGTGACTTACAGAGTGGGAACAAGGGCAACAAGGGATTTGTGTATTTGCTGTGAATAAAGGAGAAAAGATCATGGAACGGGACTTATAGTCACTAATGGGATGCAGCACTCTTGATCAGGTTTACCATGTCGATAAACTTGATCACAATCTCATTAGTGTAGTGTCCTCTCAATCTATGAGAAGAAAAATTCAGTCATCTTTACTGAAAAGAAGCGTTAGTGCAAGATGAAAGAAGAGAAACAAAGAAATAAAGCCGGACATTCAACATACAGAAAAATGTAGTTTGTGACATAGCCAAAAGGGTGAATGATCTGTACATGGAGTGAGACATAATGGTAGAGCAAATGCACCAAGGGAACTAGTGGCGTCTTACTGATCAAAAGCTGTAGAGGCCGAAGCTGCTACTGTGGCACAGACGCATGGCACGCTGCGCCGAAAGGAAGGGAAATTCCACAAAAAAGGTGCGTGTCAAGGTGTTCCATTAAAGAGTTTTCAAGTTTAAAGACAAGTGGGGACCGTGCAAAAAAGAAAACAACATAGAAGTTCATACAAGTCAAAGACTCAAAACTCATCGCTTCCCCATTCAGATTTGCTAGGCATAATGGATCTCTTCGGGGTCCAAGGAACAAAAAAGTATACAGGTGAGGAGATTGTGGTCGAGTAGTTATTACGTAGAGGATCTACGCATGTTTCCTCTTGGTTGTCTCTGTTTAGGCTATAAAAAGAAAGAACGAGACGCAGACACGCTGATTGGGGTCTTAGACCAGTGCTCAAGACTCATATGGGAAAGGGTAAACGTATCAGTATATAACGAACAAGTTTAAGAATGCAGTAGTGGGGTATAGTTGCCTAACGAGAAGGCATAGTGCATCAACTTAGCTACGCACCTTATGGCACACAATCAAAATGTGGTCGGTATAAACGTAAGTAAGAACTTTGATTTGAGCAGCAAAGACCTATGCTCGCTCGGATTCGAAGCTTCCTACCACATGTTTTGGGGGGAGGCGTGAATATCGCGTGTACAGTATTAAACAGGTACCTTACTGTCAAATCATGAACAAACCTGCAAATGAAGTTTTTCTGAATAAAGCACCACCAAATTTACCTGCTTTTGAACCTTTGGGGTGCCAGACGCTTTATTGAAAACAAAACAGCAACATAAGTTTTGGTGAAAAGGCTGACGAAAGATCTTCCTAGTTATGTTCAAACATCAACAAACAAGAGGGTTTTTAATAAACAATGGTACAGTGAAATTTTGCTGGCCATTTTTTTTATTTTTACATTGATGTAACAAGGTTATTTCAAATGAACCCAAAATGGTCCCAAATTGGTTTTTTGAGTATGACTCTGTGCTTTGTCATTCTACATTCCTTTTAGAGTGAAATGCGGGTACTGGTGGAAAAAACGAATTCTCCCCTTAAAAATCTCAACGACGAGGGGTGGAGGTCTTCCAAAGACAAGCATTCCAGACAACATCCGAGAACACACGAAAGAAGATGGGTCTCTCGCATCAAAATAAAATAATCGAGTTACCTACGGATGAGGAATCAGAAAGTAATTCCTAGCGTACCTCTAACCGCCACTCAAAAGATAGTATCACGAAGAAGAAGTGTTCCGGCTGAAGTCCATATTCCCAGTATATAATAGGAATCGAATTTGGGCTGATAATATTCAAGTCATGGAATTGAGACTCGAGAATAACTAAGGATCATCCAATTGCAGGTCATCATAGGCAGCTCCATGCCTGTGTGAGAACTAGGGTAGTGTGAATAGTAAACACATTGTGCTGTTAATACATGATCAACAACTCAGAGCATCTCACTCGTAGTTTATACCGTGTTTCATTTCACAAGTAGAGCAAAGAAATGTGAAATGGGGCTCTCAAAAGACAATTCTTCCTTGGGTTTAAGCTATGCAAGAGAAACTCTCAGCAATCAGAAACTTTGATATGGGAGTTAGTAGCCTTTGACCTTGAAGTTCGCTTACTGGACAAATGGCGTTATAAGTGAAAAACACGGGACGAGCGCGGAGGCATAGTTTACATCGTAGACAATGGCTAAACGTTGTGGGTTGAAAAGGGTTCAACCAGGAAAGAAGGAAAAGACTATATCGAAGTGTTTGAAAAACCAGTGGCAAGGCTAAGGCTATTCCGACTGTTTCTAGGACATCGTCGTCCTTCAAAGGGCTTGTTAAATTATAACTACTAACGCAAGAGTAGCCTTCCTTAGTATGGAAACGTGAAGGAGTTGGGGATGGGGTTCGAGCAACCGCCATGGTTTACGGAGCCCAAGTATCCTAACAGGTATATAGACTTGATAAGGCTCTGTACTGCATTGCAATCAAGCACCTAGGAAGTCCTTGGTGCGTGAGACCTATCTACACACCTCTTATACAATGGCTATTGAAGAGAGGGAGAATTGATATACACTGCCGCAGAGTAAGAGGCAAGGTGAAGCTGTTATAAGGGTACGAAGTAGACGTGGACGACATCGATCTTCGGGGCATCAAGGCGAACAAATGTGCAAAGATTTTAAGAGAGGTCATGAAGTCGAAAGTGTGAGATGAGTGCGATGGGAGCAGTTGAACATTCTTGTTAACATCTTTCCTCGTTTAGCTAGTGCAACAACGAAGGAGGGAATGTTTTATCAATTCATGCAGATAAGTACACCTATGATAGTTGTATCATGCGCTTTCTGGGGTGGAAGGAACAAAGCTAGACTGCATCATCACTGACTCACAAGTACTCCGATACAAGTCAATCATAATCTCTGACGGGTATAGATATGGGATACTGATGTGAGCCCCTTTATATCGGGGCACCCATGATCGGGTCACCTCATGTAGTGATTAACTGCCTTCTATAAAGACCTGATATAATTGTGTCTGTTTGTATTTGTGCCAGGTTTCAGCTAAGCCCAAAGGAGATGCTTGAAGCTAATGAAAGTGTGATTGTTGAAGATACTCGAAGTCGATAACCGATGCTGGGACTTAGGTATACATGCTGGATGGAACATCTGGCAATTGGAGTGCTACAAAACGGATTCGACTAGTGGAGGGTGGTGCTGAACAGAAAGTCCAACACTGGAGGTTGTGAGTTCCGTGGAGGGAGACTGTAATCCTGGCAGACATTTATATTGGTGGTACTGTATTAGGGCGAGGAGCGTGGGGTGAGGCATCATAAAGGTAACATCGTAAACAAGAAACAAAAAGATTTTGTACATAAAGATGTAAACAGGATGGTCAAAACAAGTCGTATGTACGTGAGTAACAAGCCTGTCACCATTTTTTTGACTTACAACGGCAATATATGTCGCTTTGTTTTTACGTAAGTACAAAACTTTCACCGTCGTCTTGCTAACAGAGGAATAACTCTAAGACAAACTAAGACACTTTGTTTGTATATATATATAGACCTGTTCGGATGCGTTTGCCTTTTAAGATTATTTGCAATACCAAAAGTAATAGTCATTGTCGTTTCTGCCTTGATCATAGAAGGTATGTCTAGTAAGG